>VZTU01026657.1:117234-211750 GCA_013400835.1 Zapornia atra
CCCCCCCCCCCTGCCTTTCCCCCCCGGGCCCCGCAGCCAGCGCCCGCCCCTCCGCACAAACAGCCGCGGTCCCCGTGGCGGGATCCTCCTCTTCCTTCTCGGGACTATTTCGCAGACGCCACAGACGTGACGAAGACATTTTTTTCCACTCCCAGTGACCCCAGAAGGGGTTTTCTTTCCTCTTTTTGGGGATTTTGTTTGTTTTGTTTAAACTTCCATCCCGGGCAGCGGAGGCGGGGTAAGAGCAGGAGTTGCTCACGCCGCCTCCAGCTGCGGGTTGCGGGGCGGTCGGGCTCCAGCAGCGCACACGCTTGACGAGCATCTCTCGGTGCCCCGGGGTGCCGAAACGGAGACCCCGGCAGCCGCGCCGGCACCGCGGGGGAGAGGGAGGGAGGGAGGTTCACTGCAGAGAGCAAAAGAAGGAGAAAGGGAGAAGGTGTCTGGAGCCTGGGATTCCTTTCAGCTTTTTCTTAATAGTCTGCTGGGACGCTGCCCCTAAGGGAGCCTCCAGCAGCATCACTGGAGATGGGGGGATGCGGAGGCTCATGCTTGCAAATGCGTCCTCTCTGTCCCACGGGGACACCGAGCACTGCCCTAATGCACGGAGAGCAGGGTGCGGGGAGAGCTGACAGGGGCCGCAGCAGTCAGAAGCAGTCATCTGGCAAAACTGGAGATGCGCTGTAAAGCGAGGAAGTACATGAGCGATACTTGGACGCCTGAAAATGCCTAGAAGCTGCAGGGTTAAGGGACACATACTGGAGGTGAAGCGAATGACAGTGCAGTGATGTGGGTGGGATGCATCATCCGGGATGGGCCTGTGCACGAAGGCAGTGGCCGCCGGCACCGGGCTTTCTGCTAGAGAGGGGCTCATCGGGGCTGAGGGGGGAGGGAGGGGACTTCCCAGGGTCATACCGTGGCCTGGGGCAGGATAAACCCTTCCTGTTGGTGTGATTTGGGGAGGTCGGAGGTCGCTGCACTAGCACAGGATGGGGTTTTGCCAGTGTTGACATCTCTGGTTCAGGAGGCCAGGAACTCACACGGTATCAATTTGGGGGCTGTTTAACTCCTCAGAAAAAACAGCAGAGCCCAGAGACAAGACCACTGTTACGGGTGTCAGCCCAAAAAGAAGTGCTAGGAGAAGATCACTCCTGGATTAACTTGGGACAGTAAAAATAAGCCCAAGTTTGCAGGGGTGGGGGAAGAGGCCCCCAAGCTGAAAGATACTTAATAGTCTTCTGTAAAGTTCATAATTAGGTAACTAAATCACACTCTTTTTGATAGAAAACGTGCTGCTACTAACTGCCTAAATCATTCAGGAGCCACATGCCTCTGTGGTAAACCAACTGCAAACCTACAAATATGGTGATGTCCCGGTCTTCCTATTCAAATACGTAATTGTGTATTTTCTCAATTTAGCTTCTACATAACAAAACTGGTTTTGGTTCACTTTGAAGCAGAGTCATATATAAAGAATGCAAATAACTGAGCCCCATCTCTTCAAACCGAAAGGCACGTGCCTGTTTACTGCAGCCTTGCTCTACAGCACCTGCAGATGTTTCTTTAGAGAGATCCACAGTTTTCAAAACAAGAAGGGGCAGTACTCAAGGTGTCAGAGCACACCCTGAGGCGCTCAGCTGATTCCTACCAAACCGAGCTCCCTGAGATCAGCGCTGGGCCCATAGCCCACTGTATGAAAACAAGCAAAGCAAACAATATGGAGGCACAAGCTTTCCAAGGACAGCTGGGTACGCCTTCCATGAGCTAAGCACGCAGCAGAGGCCCACCCGCTTCGCCGCCTTGGATCACCACAAGAAGGGTTTTCACTGGCTAGATGTCTCCAAGTACTCTGTATTAGCTGTTCAGTGTATTCAGTGTGGCTTCACAGGAAACGTATTGTTGTGAACCTCCATACTTTAGGAAGATCTCCACACAGATCCTTTTGTTTGGGGCAGGCTTTTGTCATCTCTCCTCTTGTTCCAGTACGCGGTGGTCTTCCTGGTTCTTCCATGTAAAAACAAAACAAGAAAATAAGATGCCTTCTCTTCTGACAGTTGCTGTGGTAACCTGAAATAACCATGTATCCTAAGGAAGCGAAACTTCTAGGAAGAAAACTGTGAGAGTAAACTGCCTTTCTTAAATCATGTCAGCCTTGAATTACCTCTGTTTGAGCGAGGAAAGCACTTGACTTCTCATTCTGAATGATATTTTCTGCCTTTGCAGTAGAATGGGTATTGCCGTCGTTGGCCTGCCACAAACTGTGTGCCTCTCAGTCGACCTCTGAGGCTCTCAGCACCTTGTCAGAGCTCCAACTTCATCTGGATTCTGCAGGTTGAGGATCCTCAGCTTCCTCAGCCTTCACCTGGGCTAAGGGTGGTGTGCTGATGTGCACTGTCCTGCAGGCTCGAGCATTTTTCTCTTTCAGCCTGACTGGTCCCACGCTTCCAACTTCATTAAAATATTTAAATTGTGCAAAACCCTGCGTGCCTGTCACTGCCTGCCCATGGAAAAATCAACCTGTGTTGAAAATTCTCCGTGTAAAGGCCTATGAAGCTGACATATTGATGCCAGATCCTGAATTTTTGGAGTATGAAAGACAGTAGTGCCCCTGTGCCTACTGCTGCACATGCAGGCTCAGTCTGTTATTTCCCCGTGAGGATGATCCTGTTCCTGAAAAAGGAATCGCAGTCCGGTAGGCACAGAAATACAACATCCCCTTTTTGCAGTGAAAAATAGCTATGGTTCAGCTTTAGACCCTGCCACTGAGCACTTCTGGTGTGGCTGGTGAGTGAGTCGGTAGCCCACCACAATTTAATCTCGTTCTCAGCTCAGGCTGTATGTCCTCTCACCTCCCAGGTGTGCTCCTTAGCATCCTAGTTCTGGCAGCGTAAAGCTGGCCAGCCACTACATCCCGGCACAACCGCTCTTCGTGAACGTTGGGTTGGCAATAATCATCTGCTACTGTGTGGCTCCAGAGAAGTTTCACCAGGCAATGCTTACACAGAGAAAAGCAATGATTGTGCTAGGCTCATGGTGTGCTGAGGAGGACAGCAGGTCTCACAACACTGCAGCATGGAGTGTAAAATGAGTGCGCAGGAAGGATGGATGGTCCCGAGGGACATGGACACCTTGCAGATGAAAGTATCTTTTATTACCAGCACCTTTCATTGTTGCTCTACAAACTGTATCTGCTGCCATGCACTTTTAAAAAAGTACATGGAGGGCAGGCGTCTGCATTTGACTGTTTTTTTCATCCATGTGTATGCAGCACGGGCAGAGACACTGCAGCAGCAGCTCTGCAGCAGGAGATGGAAACATGTACCTGCTTTTCTTTAAAGAGAGGCTTTTATCAGGACACACTTTCTTCTTGTGTGACATGCAGAGTCATCGTTTCCCATATTTAAGTTTTGAGACAAAAGTAATTAGTGGTAATTGCACCTTAGAGAATAAGGATACCAACAGAATATGTGTTCTATCCCCTTGCATTTTTGTGATCTTACTGTTTCATTGGAATCATAAAGTATTACAGGATTGCATGCATTTTCTTGACCACTTAGTAGTTTGGTTTCTATCTAACAGCTTTCCAGACTTGCATTTTACTTTCACAAACCGGTAAACAATTTTATTAATTTAAAATACCCATTTTGGGTTTGCATGGCAAGGTTTTGGTACTGGAGGGGGGCTACCAGGGTGGCTTCTGCATTGGTGGAGGCTTCCCCTATATCCAACAGAGCCAATGCCAGATGGTTCCACTGTTCGTCAAAGCTGAACCCACTGTTAATCAGCTTGCTAAAAGGGATCAGGCCCTACGAAGGTTACTCTGCCCCAAAATTCACTTTCAGTTCTTCATGTGATGCAAATGCAACCAAAATGATGCAGCAAAATTGTTTGAACTTGAGAAGAGGCCAGAGCCAAATCATGGGGCTAAAGAAGCCCAAGGGCAGGTTGATTCTTACACTTGCATTGTGAACCATGGCTAGAAACACAGATGAAGTTGAATGACCCTGTGGTTCTAACCTTGAGCTGCGTTGTGACATGTGTCAGCCCTGTTTTTTCAGGTCTCTTCATTGGTGTAGTGGAGATGATAGGGATACTTGCCTTCTGTCATACACAAGCAGGCTACGAAGACTTCTGAAAGCTATTTCCATACTATCCACATTTTCTCCATGTGTCCTACGCCCTACAGTCCACAGCAGCACCCTCTTTTGTCCTCACCAGTTATAGTCCCCAACAATCATCATCTCCCAGACAGCATTTGCACATGGGAGGAACTTCATTAAACGTCTAAGAAGATCTTGCCCTGTTATTGTTTAGACATCATTTTAGGGCTCCCTTTCACCATTATGCCTTTAACCCCCTTAGGAGAGAGGCATGGTGATTCACCCTCTTTCTGTCCACATCCATGAACTATATACTTCACGGGGCAGGGAGAGGCTTTTGCACTATATTCATAGTTAAAGCCCTAATTTTTTGGCAATAAGCTTTGTAGTAACTAATGAGGAGTATCTACTACTGCAAACAGTAGCAGAAATGAAAGTAGAAGAAAGTAGAAAGAGGAGACTACTGTTTCAATCTTAAGGAAAAAATAGGCTTTGTGAGTGTGACTAGTGAGGCTGGTGGGTTTCGCTACTTCAGATTCGATCATCAACCTCTTTGAAAGAAATAGATTATTGAAACAGCAGCAGCCCCTAACCAGCCAACATACATCTTCACCTGAACCAGAGGTGTTGCAGAGTCTCTCTAGGGCAGGGCCACCTAAAGGCTATGATTCTTGTGGAAGAGCCAAGTTGGAGCTCGAGGATAGAGGCAAGCTGTGAGCTGAAGGCAGCCTGGCATCAGCAGCACTGTCAGAGTTACGTTTTCTGCTCATGGTGACTGCCCCTACCAAGTGATCTGGGTTAAAGCCACAATATTGAGGTGTGGAGCAGGAAGAAACAGCCAGGGGAAGAGAGGGGAGGTATTTCCCTTAGCTGATACCGCCAACAAAACTCAAATTTTGGGAGAGGTGGATCCGAGGAAGGGGTCTGAATAGCTTTGGTGCATCACCCAGGGAAGAGTCTGAGAGGGGCAGGAGGAGACAGTGCCTGCCTTGGGGTAAGAGGCTCTCTGGTTGTTCACGTCTTCCTTTGCTCAAAGAGTCTGTCCATCTACATTCTTGTAAACAAGCAGAAATTGCATTCAAGGTGCCTGACTCCATTACCAAATCTGAGACCCAAATTTTTCATCAAGCCACTTAACAAGTTACAAAGCAGCCACAGCTTAGAGTCACCAAAGACCTCTTGCCTGGTGACTTTTTAACATCATTCCTGGATGGACAGCCTGGACTCTACAGCGAAGGAGAGGGTCACGTGTCCAGCCTCAGCGGGCAGATTCGTAAACTCAGGAGACCAGAGCCTTTGCAGAGGCGCTCAGCTAGCTCATTCTGCTCTGTTGCCAGTGTGGTACTGGCATAAATAAAGTGCTCACCTATTGCCCAACAGCACCAAAAATAATTTGGAAAGCAAGAGGGATTGAAGCCTTACCCACCTACACAAAGAGTGAAAGGCAGAGAATACGCTTTAAAAAGCAGCTCACACCTCTGTAATACCTGCAAACAGTGAGGAGGGGGCACTCCTTTTTCTGTTCTCCCAGGATGAGCACGGTTCTGTTAACAGTGTTTTGTTTTGCGTTATTTTCTTAATGTGCAATCCAAAGGCAAAGCAGCCCTTCTTGGTTTAGTCTTCAGTTCATACAACAGGAGCATCCCTTCTGAACACCTCTGACGAGTGGGAGCCCTTGGAGAAATGAGCTACTGACCCAAACATCCTTTCATGCTCCCGTGGGGCGGTTTGACTGCAAAAGGTTTGCATGCATAGCCAGAGCACTGCTGGGACTGTGTATTCTCACTTTGTTCTCCTCCTCTCTCCCCCCAGGCTGATTCTGTGAAGTACTGAGCCCTCCTGGAGCCAATGGGAGTTAAAAAAGTGCTCAACATCCTTCCAGCTTCCACTGCCTCATAATACAGCCATTAATGTATGCACAACCTATTTTTAGAATCTGTAATATGTTTTCTGGGTAAAAAATGCTTGAAAGACCCCTTCTTCTCCCTTAGAGTTGACATTGAATTTGATTTAATAGAAGAGCCTGGAATTCTTTCCATTAAAAAGTGTATTATGAATGCTCATGGAGCTGTAACTGCAGTTGAAAGCTAGGTATATTCCTGCCAAAGGGTAAACTAGCTTCATCTAATAGGAGAATATTTCTGGTGGAACAATTTACCCTTTATGAGCCTTTTTCCTGGAGTCAAAATAGAAAGAATATCTTCACTATGTTTCCAACAGACTGAAATAAATTAAATATATTTGCGAGTTACTAAATAAACCCAAACATTGGCATAAAAAGATGCAAGAACAAATTTATCTTCATTTTCAGATTCTTATCCTGGTGTAATCAGCCGGTTGGGCAATCAAAGGTCCACAGTACTGGCCTTCAGTATGGTTTGTACTGATCCTTTGCATGACCCACCACTGCCAGCGTGTATTGCACCTTGAAATAGGAAGCCCTGAAGTGTTGAGAAAGATGAGCGTTATCATTCTGAGTCTGTGGAAGGGGAGACAGAGCCACAGAGCAGGGAAAGCAGCTTGCCTGGGACTGCAGAAAGAGGTTGTCCTAAAGGTTGAAGTATTTGTAGCACTTGGCACACGGACTCGTATACAGCCCTTAGAGAACATAGTGTTTTGTAGGGGAAGAAAATAATCACATCGCATACTTCCGCTAGAGCTGTAAATGCACACCAGAGCCATTTGCACATCCTAAGAAAGCTTAGGCTTGTGTGGGATTTTTTAAGGGATAAAGCTGCTTTAGTGTCCTCTTTTTTTTTTTTTCCCTCTTCCTAATTACTGTGAAGAAAAATCACTGTTTAAAAATGGTAGGTGGAGGATATCATTCAAGTTGGGAATTTTTTAGCTACTGTTGTTAGTAATTGGAACAAATTCTTCCTCTGGTCTGGCTAGACTACCCCAGGATAAGCACCTGGCCTTGTTCTAGATGCTGAAAACTCTGGCGGTGTCTTAACCAGTGGTAACTCTCCTTTAAAACGTATGAGCTGTCCGGCTGACCTCCAGTAGACTACTTGTTCTCTTAAAATTAAGGACACGCTAAGTGCATAGCTATGTGAGTATGGAGCCCTTCAACATCTCTGGCTCAGGGCAAGGAGACGTTCTCAATGAAAGGAGTGCATAAGGAAGTCACAGCAACAGGAATGCTGAGTATGAAAGACACGCAGGATCGGGCCCTGAGCCTGATGAACAAGTATTACTGAATTGCATTCATTCACATAGCAGCATCTGTAAGATGCAGCTCATCAGTGTTTGCTGCTTCAAATACTTCAAGCCAAAACAAGCGTGAGTGATTTGATGTGTCTACATGGCATAATTAGAGATGTAAACAATGACTGGCACTGCAAAAACTAGTGCAATATGCTAAGTAATTACCTGAGCTATTTCAGTCTGCCTATATTCTGCATCATTAGTGTAATTATGGGTATTAAATTGGAGGCCATCATACCTTTGGTAGTTCAGTTTGTGCACAACAACCTCATCCTCAATTTCTACGATGTCTCCTTGATCGCCAGGGTGGCCCATGCTCTCCCCCATTTTTCGTTATCTGAGCCACAATGGAAAGACCCATTAATGAAAACAAGGTTAATTATGCTTTCATCAGAATGGCTTCAGAAGGGATTCCTTCTGAAACGGCGGACTGGGGAGTCCATTTGTTCTGTTCCCTTCCTCCCTAAAAAAATAAAGTAAACCCACACAATGAACATCTCTTTTTACATTTCAGAGTTCTTTTCATGCCTAATATACCCATGTGAATGTACCAAACATGAGTGAAGCGTGAATAATATGTGACTGTTTTTCCTTTTTCTCCCTATATTGCTCAGCACTCTCTTTTTCTAACTGTTTCCAATAGCAAGAAGGAAACCATTTCCCTGCCCCCTTCCTCTTTGTTTCTTTTTCTTCTTATTCAGGACAGGGCTTGTAGTGAATCTGTTAGGACTATTGTGCTATATTCATCAGTTCTACTTGGCGCAGCTCATGTGTGAATCGAGGCTCTTTTCTCTATGAGAAAGGATATTTCCCTTTATAGTGTTCTAAGTCAATTACTGTGTTGGCCTTACGTATTTTTTTCCTTTCCAGCCAGACATATAAGTATTTTCCCTAAAGCCCTTTTTATTATTTGCCATATTATAAAGACCAGAGTACCTTATATGTACATATGGTTTGGTTCATGTATACCTAACACACACTGAAAAAGGTCGTGAAAGTTAACATAGCACTTTCTTACAAATAAAGGACAAGATCTGATGGACAACTTGTTACCCTCAATATAAGGAGGTTAACAAAGAACCTACAACATTTTTGTGCCAGTGATGGGGGTTTTTTTCCTTTAAACAAATAAGGTCAGTTACTTCAACCAAGGGTTGACTCTCAACTGAATTCACCGAAGCCCCAGAGCTTCATGAAGAAAAAGACATACGGTGGTTTTAGTACATACTTCTGGGAACACCCCCCCCACACACACACTTATTTAAAAAAACCCTGGGCTTGATTGCATTGATGCTCCAAGTGCAAAAATCCATTGAGTTTCAGCATTAATAGTATTTTGTTTGTTTTATTTCGGAGAAGATGGGATGCAAATCACTGGGAGTGTCTGGTTCTTGTTTCCATACAGTGCAGGTATAAAGCTCATTATATTCCAGTGCTAATCCCACTTGACACCATCTTAAGCTTCAACTGCAGTCAGGCCCAAATTAGACCAGCTAAAAAAGTCTACAGAAACCTCCTGGTTTCAGCACAGAATGTTGTCACCTCTCATGGGACAGAGCTGACAAACACTGCAACAAGATGCACCGACCCAACTCCAGAGCAGCACCACGAAGATGATCAGAGGGCTGGAGCCCCTCTCCTATGAAGAACGGCTAAGAGAGTTGGGCTTGTTCAGCATGGATAAGAGAAGGCTTCAGGGAGACCTAATTACAGCTGACTAATACTTAAAGGGGTCCTACAGGAAAGTGGGAGAGGGACTGTTCACCAGTGAGTGTAGTGATAGGACAAGGGGCAATGGCTTCAGGCTGAAAGAGGGTAGGTTTAGATTAGAAGTTAGGAAGAAATTCTTTACTATGAAGGTGGTGAGGCAGGCTGCCCAGAGAGGCTGTGTATGCCTCATCCCTGGGCAGTGTCCAAGGCCAGGTTGGATGTGGCTTTGGGCAACCTGGTCTAGTGAAAGGTGTCCCTGCCCATGTCAGGGGAGGTGGAAATAGATGGTCTTTGAGGTCCCTGCCAACCCAAAGAGTTCTATGATTCTGTGATTCTATGATCTCGAGGAAGAGGGAGAATCTTTATGGTTAATGTTGTAAGTAAAAGTCCTGAATTTCTGCTGCAAGCAGAGGCTACGCAGCAGAAATGTCCTGCTGCAAGATTACTGTAAATAAAATGTATGCCTTATTTAGGCCTTCCCATTGCAGTTTTACCCCTATTCATCACATGAGCCCAATGCAGTCCTTAGCCCAAGACTCTCTCTTCTGTTGCTTCAGTGAAACGAATACAAATAGAATTTAATTGTGCTGGAAGTTGGCAGCTGTGCATACAATCATTGACCCCAGAAAGTAACTGGAAATTAAGAGAGCTCAAGGAGCCCTTCCCTAGAAGGACTAGGTTTTAATGGGAATAGTTAAAAAGAATTTGACTTTAAAAAATTAAGGTGCAGTACATTGAGTAAGCAAAGTCTAATGCAATACAGACTTCTTACAGAAAACACATATTGTCTTAGCAGAACCAAAAATTAACAAAAGAAGAAATCATAAATACCCCAAGATAAAAAAGTTTCTGAAGAAGTCTAGTAGGGAATTTACCAACAAGGGCTGAAAAACTCACTTCAATTAAGGGAGTAACCATCAAAGCCTCTTTAGATGGGAACGTCTGCAAGAACAGGGGTTCATAACTTCAGGAACACTTCAGAATCTTGGTACCAGATTCTTCTTTCATGACAGACCCTGACAGTGTCATCATTAACATTAAATTATTTCATGATATAACACAGACAGAATAATACAATCTTATTTTAATCTAAGTATGGTAAACATAGCATCTACCGGCCAGTTTGTTGATCAAGCTGTTTCTCTTCAGTTGTTGCCTGCAAAAGAGTAAGCTAGTTTTTCCTCTCCTGCAGCTTAGGTTTCTCAGTTGTCCATTACTCTAAGTCAAGCTTAGGTGACCAAAACTGTCTAGAATGGTTACTTGCAGCTGCTAAACTAGTACTCATATCTTTTCTCCTCCAAATCAACATCCTATGCTAGCTTCTATATTAACTCATGGTAACTACTGCACTTAGGCCTACTAAAAAAGTTAAGGTTAAATGGGAAGTATATACAGTTAGATGCTTCTTATCCAAACAAGACATGTGCTTTCCACTATTATGTGGAATTTTCTTTGAACTGGATTTACTTTTGGAAACAGGTTTGATAGTGTGTACTCCCAGTGCATGCACTGTTTAAAAAACAAAACAAACCAAAACCCCCAAACAGGTTTTTTTTTTTTTGAGGATCTGTTTTCTTTGCATTTCAATTGCTTTTTCATAGCGTTCTTGATCAAAATGTGTCTTGTGGAGTGAACCTTGTGAACAAAAAGATCTGGAATTAAAAGCACAGTATTATAAGGGTACCATTTGCTCGCAGGGTCCCAAATGTAAAGCAAGATTTGTTAGTTGCTGCAAGATATTTCTAACACTTCAGCTTGCAGGACTGGATGGGAATAGAGGGGGAACAGTTTGTGAGGACTAAAGGCAGCGGAGGAAGATATCTCCCTCAGCCCTAATGTTCCCCATAAGAATTGGAGGGGTTTTGTGCCTCTGAACATTTTGGAGTGACATAACTACACAAACACAGATCCATTGGTGCAAATCACTATGGAGCTCTGATCGTTCCTGTGCATAACTGTGTGTCAGTGCAATTAAGCACAGATGCCAATTAAGTCCATGCAGAATTAAGCACAGAATCAGAGTTTTATAGCAAAATGCTTCAATGGGACCAGAATTTCAGTTTCCTTTTCTTTCCTCAGAGGAGTGACCAGGAAGGATCCAGAGAAGACAGAAGCATCTGCAGAGATGAAAAGGAGGGAGAGACCTTGGGAAGACCTGCAGGGAATAAGAAAACCGACGGTCTAAAGCTTCAAAAGCATGGCAGCTTTCTTGTCTTTTTAGCTGCACAAAAAAATCAATGCCAAAGCCTTGTATCATCCTGTCCTGAAAGGAAACAAGAAAACACAAAGGCAAACAGCATAAATACCAGCCATCTGCTTGCGGGGAGCTGCCAGTCCCGTGGATTCCAGTGGTGATGGACGGACGCAAGCCCATCCTTCTGGCAGGTGTGGCAGTGGCAAGTTTTTGTTCCTGCCTTGCCTGGCCTCACAAACGCCCCCTCCTTTCTAGCAAGAAGTTGAGTAACTTTTCTCTGAAGAGTAGCTTGATTCCACCACACGCCAGAAAAAAAACCGTCTCCAAAGTAGTCAAGAGCAAAACAGTTTTATATATAGCCACCCCCTTGTGCAGCAGCTGAGTAAACCAAGGAAAACTTTTGACTTCCTCTTCTACACAGTTTTCATTTTAAATAAGCGTCTGTGTTTTTTTGGTGGGGGTCGAGATTCAACTGCCTCATAATTGTTCCCCTGCTTCCTGTCAGAAGATTCTGGTCCTAAATCGCAGGAAACTTCTCACTCCCTGCATGAGGCAGGACTCCCAAGAACAATATCTGGCTACAGTCAATGGTGCAGCGGCAGAGACTTGTTAAAATAAATGCTTGCTTTGCTATCTACTCCTGAGCAGTGGCAGTCTATAGCAGCAGCACCTCATGGTTACAGCAGGAAAGCATTAGTAATCCTAAGTGCTGAAAATCACCAGCAAATTTATCTTTTACCTTCTCTGTCAATTGCTAGCAAGAATTATCTCCCTTTAAAAAGAAAACCAGATGGATGGAAGAAAAAGGTCTACAAAGAAATTTACCACAGTACGACCCAAAACAATGGCACAGTGTGGTATAAACCAGAAGAGCTCATGTGTCCTGAGGCCATCATTTTTCATCTTGATCTCAGTTCCAAGGATTGATGATACACCTGAGATAGTGAAACAGTTTGGCCCCAGAGTCTTTATTCTTCATATCCCTCTCAATGCACGACCTTCAAAACTGATTAGTGGTTTCTTTCAGTGTAAGGCCAAAAGCTGTTTATCTCGCAGCAGTTTTCCAAAGCCATGTTTGGTACTCAAATGATTTTGCTTGATTTTCCCAGAAAAATCAACCCTTCTTTGCGGGCTGGAGCAATGACAGAATTGGCCAGGGTGGAAAACAGAGCCTGAGCAGCTGCTCCTTCATGTGGCTGCCTTCATGAGGCTGCCACTGCCAGACTAGAGACCCCAGCACACCATCAAAGGAAATAAATATCAGAATACGTAACAGGCCATGTCCTTCTATAAAGTTGTCACTGTCTCCAGCCTACTTCTCACCATTGTCAGCATAAACCCATTAAGAAAACGTAATGTTTTCCGGTTTGCTTCAATACACACATTAAGAACTCCCTTATAAAATAGTACTCTTCAAATCCTGCTCAGGTTTCCTCTCATAACAGGGGACACACGCAACAAAAAAAACTAGAGGCTGACTTCTTTGGGAAGAAGTTGAAGCGTCATCTCTTCTTTTTCTCTTGCATTGTTGACACTCAGTTGAGTCTCCCATTCAGCATTGGGAACATCCAATATACCAGCTGCTCCCACTGATTCAGAAACTTGAAAAAACAATTCTGAAAACAGTGAACAGGACTGAGGCCCCAAATTCTGTTCCTCTGTCTTTAAGGCATAACTGCACATTGAATCAGTCCTCCTCTCTGCAAGAAGGTGCAAAGCATAGATGTGGTTCTGTAAGCATCAGCGGCTTACTTGGGGAGATCCAGTCAGACTTCAGCACATCAGATAAATTAGGAGGCCAAGCAGAGCACAATATTCTCTGTCCTGTTGAGAACTGGGAGGTTTGATGATCAAACATTATCAAAATCAGACTGCTTACTAGAAGCATCTCTGCATATGAATGTCTGGTGCCTACCCACAGGCACTCAAGCTTGACCATGTCACACAGCCTAAAAATGTCAAGATCACCAAGGAAATTCTGTGAAAAAACAGGAATAAAACCCTTATTGTCCCATCACTACAAAGCTTGCTTTCTTCCTTTGTTACAGTAATTCATTTTGTACAGCTTTAACAAGCTAAATCTTAAAGTCCTTCCTAAACCAGATTTGGATCCAAGCTGCCCTGCATACTAGCTGGCATAGATGAGGTCAGAATTCAGACCTGCATTCTTCTTCATTCCTTTCCAGGCAGCCCGTCCGCTCCTTCAGAATAAACTGTAGAGGCCAGTTACAGAATCAAGAGTTCATCTCTGGGTAAGTAATTAGGAGTGCCAGTTTTTGCCATACTTTTTGCCTTACTATTGCACCATGGAATTTATGGAAAGTAATGGTGGCTTTAACAGCTAATGATCATTTTGGAAGTAACACTTTGCTTTCCCTAATAGGATTCAAAAGACACAGCATGTGGGAGAAACCCCTGTTGTGCATCTCAGTGTCACCAAGATCATTACTGAGGTGCACGTGTTTAACAGAAACGCCATCACCACCTTTCTTTTCCCAAGGAGAGGAAAGACAGCTGGAAGGAATTCATCACAGTTATTAGGCCACGGGTTTCTTGTGCTCAGAAAGGATCACCGAGCTCTTAACTCCTTAAAGAAATGGTCTTCGGGAAGCTCAAGGGCTTGGTTCTGTGCCAGGGATGAATACTCTGAGGAACAACCCCTGGCTTCAGTGCTGGCTGGGACCTGCTTGGCAGTCCTGCTGAGGACTTAGGGGTGATGGTGAGCAGGGACCTGGGCACCAGCCACAGCCTGCCTGGCAACCAGGAAGGCCAGCAGCATCGCGGGCTGTACCAATAGTGTCACAGACAGCAGATCAAGGGCAGTGATTGCTTCCTTTTACTTGGCATTCTTGAGATTGTACTTAGAATATGGCATCCTGTCCTGGCCCCAAGGTGAGAATGAGGGCAGTCACACAGGATAGTCGCACATGGGTCTGTGAGATGCTCAGGAACCAAGGTTTCTTCAGCTGTGAAAAGGAATGGCTTTGGGGACCTGATAGCAGACACCAAGCACCTTTGACAAGAGGTAAGGAGGGAGGTGTGCAGAGGAGTGACAGTGGCCAAAAACTGAAACAGGGATAGAAGGGGGAAAACCCCTCTTTGGGACAGTCAGGCAGTGGCTAAGGTTGCTGAGAGAGAGGTTGTGCAATCTCGATCCCCGGAGGTTTTCAGGACCTGACTGGATAAAGCCCTGAGCAACCTGCTCTGATCTCACCACTGATCCTGCTTTGGGCAGGAGGTTTGACTAGAGAATCCCTGAGATCCCTTCTAACTTCAATGGTTTTATAGAAAATTACAAAGCAAAACATGTTCCAAGGTACCTACACAAACAAGTGAAATAATACAGCCCTTGTCAGAGTAGAACTGCAGCATTCTAGAGAGCAGGATTTTTCAGATGCAATGTATAAAAGAAAACCCAACACCCCGCCTCTCCCTCAACAACAGTAATATTGAGCTGCTACACTGAAATCTATCCAGATATCACTATCTGACACTTAAACTTTGTCCTGGCCAGTCGCTTCAGAGATTAATGCATTTGGGATTCAGAAGAAAGAAATCCTTTCCTTTCTTCTGGCAGGTATTCATAGCAAAGCAAAGAAGGGAGTGTGTTATTAAAGCTTAGCTGTTGTCAAAGCTTTTGAAGTCAGACTTTTGCCTATTTCTTCTAAGAAAATCCCTGCTCCCCTCCTCTATGGACAAAAAAACCAGACTAAATCCATGAGTGTCATCCAGGGAGATTCTTACCCTGTTTACACTGGCCCGAGTCTGAACAACTCCCCAAGAAAGAAATTCCTCTTGATCTGCACCATGGGGACTGAGACACGTATGCCCAGCTGAATCTCAGCAGATATGCTTGTGCAAGAAAAAACCCAATAAAGCCAAGTATTGCTTCAGAAGAATGAAAAGACACCAAAAGAAAGCAGTTAGTGCACATCACTATTGGCACAGGTAGGAAGATGCGTAACGTTCCCACCTCCTAAATTCACGTGACATATAAATTGTCCAAAGGGGCCCATGGGACTTGAGCAGGCAAGTCTGCTCTCCACCTTCTGGACTTCTAAAGTCCTCTGAGCTGTACAGGGGTATGCATGAAATACCCAGAGTGCTTACTGCATGTCCCATCAAAGGGCTAGACAGGGTACTGCCTTCTTGCAGCTGTGGAAGGAGTCAGAAACCACTTGCAGCTCATACTGCTGCATTAGCTCTTTCAGCATCGAAACGCACGGGGCCTGGCTTAATTCATCACAACGACCTAGATGGGCAATGACCAATGTGAGAAAGATGTGCGGGATCAGGTTCCCCATGAAGAAGAATTTTTAACTAGATCCTGGGTGTATTAAAGGTTTTTACTCTGGAAAGACCAGCATGCAGGGTGAAGAGCAAGCTCTGTGCTGAAAACTTACCTCATTTCATGCTTTGAAATGCCACACTCTGTTTTTAAATTAATTCCCATTCCTGCTTGGGCGATGCAAGTTGCAGTACTCCTTCATACACATCTGTATTTTAAAAAGCATTCCAAATGAACCCCCTCCACCTTGCAAGAAAAATGCTTTGGGGAATTTGTAGGCGGGTTAGAGCTTTAACAACAACATACAGAATAAAATATTTAAAACGTATAATGCCTTTTCAGAACCCAACCTTTCAAAAAGGGACATTTTCTTTGGCAGTTCTGTGGAAGAAAGCCTTGGCTGTGAATATTCTCTGCTTTGAAATCCTAGCACTTTTGCAAAATAGGAAAAAAAATCAGTATGAAGCATAGGGACTGTAATTATGGTGCATCATTCAAAATAAGGGGGAATAAAAAGCACACCCTTCCTTGAGTCTTAAAGCTGTAATGGTCATGACCATGAAGGAGACGGTAAAGCCTCAGGATAAACTTCCAGCTTTGCTGAAGTTGGCAAGGGCTCTACCATAAGATTTCACACTTAGGACGTCTCTTCAAGGGCTTGTACCTGGCCCTGGTGGTGTAGGTCTCATTTTAATGTTGGGATGCAGTAATGCCCAACTCCCACATTTCAAAGGGAAAAACGCCGGGTGCAAAATTCTTCCTTGTCCTCTGTCTCACCCACACAAAAAGAAGCATTGAAGTCTTTAAGGTAATCATATAGGAATTTTCAATAAACATAAAATAATTTTTTGTATGTTCAATAAGAGCAAATTTCAATTCTAGGTAATGTTTAGCAGGCTGTAATTACAAGAAGTTTACAAAGCTTTTCCCTGCAAAACACAAGGGATAATTAAACTTTTTCCTTCAGAGCAAATATGCTACCACTCGCTATAACCAAAGTTATAAATGGAGCCAAGGAAGAATTGTATTATGTGTATGGGCTGCACTCTTTTCCAGAGGGGTTTGTGTCCCCAACTTACACCTCTAAACAGGGAAAGATGTTCCAGAAACAGATCTAGGGTCTGTAATGGGAATGAAGGCCAATGGTCACAAACAATTGTGTAAAACAAGGACTAAAACCAGTATTTTAACATTATATGTACATCCTAGTAAGTGCAAAAAGGAACTATTAGGGCTCAGAGGATTTAATTCTTCCTTTTCTCATAATGTTTCCAGTACAAATATTTGGGTTTCCTACTAACAGCCACTAGCAGAAAAAAAAAAAAGAAAAACATTTTAAAAGGGAAAACCCATTGCATAGTTTTGCTTGTCTGCAAAAAACGTATTGCTGCTGTGCTGGTTTTGGCTGGGATAGAGTTAATTTTCTGGTTTGGATTTGTGCTGAAAATGGTGTGGGTAACACAGGGATGCTTTAGTTATTGCTGAGCAGCGCTCACACAGAGCCAAGGCCTTTCCTGCTTCCCACACCACCCCATCAGTGAGTAGGCTGGAGTGTCCAGAAGGAGTTGGGTGGGGGCACAGCCAGGAAAGAAATAGATATCCAAAGGGATATCCCATACTGTATGATGTCATGCTCCAGATATGAGTGAGAAAGCTAGCTGGGAGGCGGGATCATAGCTCAGGAACTAGTTGAGTATCAGTTCTAGGTGTTGAGAAATTGTGCTGTGCATCGCTTGTTTTGTATATTTTTCCATCATTATTGTTTTTATTATTATCTTCCTTTTCTGTCCTGTTAAGCTGTCTTTACCTCAACCCGTGAGTTTTTTTCTTTTTAACTTTCTCCCTCCTCCCCCCAGCAGGATGGGGGAGTGAACAACCAGTTGTGTGGTTCTTTTGGCTGCTGGCCGGGTTAAACCACGACACAGGCAAAGGCAGACGAAGTCAAAAGCAAAAGCAATGGTTTGTCCTGTAATGGGGAGCTGGAGAAAACCCACGGTGTGTTTGCTGACAACCCCTTCCATGCATCCTCAAGCAGGATGTAATTGTAGCTCTCAACTGCATTTAGCAGCAATTTTACCTTCTCTATAGGTGAAGTGAAAACCTGCATGAACAGTGCCTCATTCCAATACGTTCTCAGGCCCACACAGCGTCTTGTGTCATGCCACATAGGCATGCATAGTGATACCCTAAACATCAGTGATACAGGTCAGACATGATAAGCTGATAAGTGTTTACCACTCAGTTCAAAAGGAAGCGCATTTTAATGCTGCTGCTACATAGTCTTATCATATATGTTTTGTTAAGCATTCATACCTTGCTTGCAAATGATGTTTTGCATCATGCCCATGACCCCGTCATTCTGGTTGGATCAGATCACCTGCCGTGGATTCTTACCAAGACCTTCCCAGAAGTAATACAGTTTTTGAAAAAAATCCCTTTTTAGCAGTATCTCAGGTCATTTTTTCTTAATCTCTCATAAATTCTGGTAGAGCACTATAGCTACAACCCAAGAACACCTGTTAATGCAGTACATTGCCCTTGGCATATAATTTACTACTCTTTTGCAACAGGCTGGTTGTTATGTTTGATTGTGCCTTGAGTAAATCTCAGGAACATACTGCAAACATTTCATCTTTATATTTATTCTCAAAGACCTTCTCCTCAGGTACTTCGCATGCCCCATAATTTACCTTCGTTTTAATCTACTTTCAAGCATTAAACCTCAAATGTCTTTGCTGTACCCAAAGAGATTTAAACATACCAGAAATGCTAAAGCCTGTAATATCATCATCTTCTCTGCTGCCATGTGCCATGCTTATGGTCACTCCCTGTCCTGTAATACATGATGGCATCATTCCCCTGAAAGCCAAGGTGGGACAGTATAGAAGGAAAAAGGTTCTGTTAAACTATTGTGATGTTTAAATAATGTGTAACTCTTGCTATGAGTAACAAAGTAGTCATTTAAGTGGCAGTAAGTCCTGGTTTTGGGCAACGTTAAATCTTCTGGGGTCATTTTGGCTAATAAATACATTTCCTTGACATCTATTCCCCCTAAAAAAAGAGAGATCAAGTTATTTCAGACAAGCACAATATAATATTTTTACAGCATGTCGCACTGGATCTCCCGATGCTTCCAGACTCACACTGACCTCTCCCTTTGCTGCTCCTCCTGATGACCTCCACTGTGGTGTGTGCCCTGCAAACACAACTAGGAAGTGTTTTGAGATCACAGGAACAGGAGAGCTTTCCTTCATCCCACGTCCTGAGTCTAGTCGGCTTATTTGCCCTTCTTAACTCAGTCATAAATGCTGGAGTGGATAATGACATCTGACTCACTTCGGCAGTAATTGATTGTGATTTCATAAAAGCATCGTTACATTACTGATTCAGACAGAAGGAAATTGAAATAGATAAATAGTTAACAATTACACATATACTGACTATAATCATGCTATGTACTTGTACAACCCTTCATTCAAGGAATTATACCACATCCGACTAAGTATGATGGAAGGTACACAGAAAGCATAAGTAATAATGTACTTTAGCAGTGACAAATGTTCCTACTCACAAAGTAGTTCAAGTATAACGTGGACAGACAATCTAAAATGTTAATTCAGAATACAGCCCTGAACAAGGATCGAGGATATCCACCTCCAAATCTCCCCAGCAACAGCAGTTTCTCCTGAAACTTTTAATGAGCACATTCTAATCACCATTATCAGCGAAACAATTTTCTCCAGTCTGAGAAACTCCAGCATTTCAGTAATCACAGAATCACAGAATCGTAGGGGTTGGAAGGGACCTCAAGAGATCATTGGGTCCAACCCCCCTGCCAAAGCAGGCTCCCTATCTCATATTACATAGATAGATGTCCATACGAGACTTGAATATCTCCAGAGAAGGAGACTCCACCACCTCCCTGGGCAGCCTGTGCCAGGGCTCCGTCACCCTCACTGTGGAAAAGTTCTTCCGCATGTTGGTGCGGAACTTCCTATGCTCCAGCTTACAGCCATTGCCCCTTGTCCTGTCCCCACAGACCACTGAAAAGGGGCTGGCCAATTCCGCCTGCATCCCATGTCTAAGATATTTATAAATATTACCTTAACTTACCTTAGTTTCTGTCAGTGCCGTAGGTTCTTCACTGGGTTAGCAGAGACCAAGCCGGAATGCCTGGATACAGATCAAGAACTCGAATGTGATCATATAAACTTCAGGAGGTTTGGGGTGGAGACATTTGGGTTTGGGTTTTTTTTTTTGGGGGGGGGGCGCTGTGTTGGTGGAAGGGGGGAGAAGGCAGCAGGAAATTACAAGTTTGACTATAGCACTTTGCCTTTGATAATTCTCTTCCATAATCAAAATTCTCATCCCAGTAAGAATTTGCACTTCTAACATTTCAGAGGCACAGATAGTCAGGTACCACTTTGGTTCGATTCCTCCAGCTGCAGGCAATGTTTCTCTTGGTGTCTTTATAACGCACAACACCATGCAGTATCCATTTAGCTTTGCTAAGGCAAAATGCCCACAATCCTTGTGAGGCTGATCCGGACTGCAGACTGGACCAGGTAATAGAAGAAAGACTTGGATTTGTTACAAAACAAAAAACAAAACAAAACATAACAAAGCAAAACTGTTTTGACCTTTCTGATTGCATTGCATGGCCTCACAAGCAATCGGTCTGGCTCCTGTTTGGGAGAGGAGGACAGCAGAAACAAACCAGAAACGAATTAGCTGGTCCTGTATTCTAGTTTCATTTTAGTCAGTGGCAAATCTCACATTCACCTTATCAGATCTTCAGTTTATATGTGTTCGCTTCTGTTTGTCACTTCAAAAGCTCAGTTTGTCGTAACTGGTTCCTACTCTGATTTTCCCCTTAAGCACTTCAAATGCTCTCTGTCTAGACACTACTTCCATATATCAGGTCAAAATTATTTTCTCAGTTGTGCTCACCTCGAGGCAATAACTCCCTCCTGTGTGGTAAACGCTACAAAGATCTTCCCCTTCAAAAACTAAAAGGAGGATAAAAGCAGTATTTTCCTCACATAGAAGTAGCCCTCCCCGGCCCAAAGACAATTGTTTAAAAATGAGTTTGGATTGAAACTCTTCCCACTTTCATTTGTCTGCATTTTCCTTTTGAGATGCGTTACAAAAAGGAGCAGAAAAATAAGTTTCTGTATTTGGTTGGTTGTTTTGAAATACATCAAAAGTTGCTTTTTTCCCCTCAATTTCATATCCAAAATGTTTTCCAGGAAAAAGAACATAAAAAGTAATAGAAAGCAATAGCAGCTTCTCTTCTTTCCACTGGGAATAATAAATAAATAAATGAATGAATAAATAGGAAATTATGGTTTCTCTACACACATAAATACACTGACTTTTTTTCCTTCTCCATTAGAAATCTGGGATGTTTGAAAGCGTTTTGCTACCCTATTCATTTCCCTTCATGATTTTATGCAAGTTTGCAGCAGATGAAATCTGTTTTCCATCGGCCCTCCATAAGACCATAAGCATTTTAAGAGCTCATTCGGCAGAACACCTTATCAGAAGTTGCTCCTGCTCGCAAGAGTCAGGCATGGCATTCCCAGGCACAGCACAACCCTGCTCTGTAAGCAGCTCCACAAAGAGAGAGGGATTCCACTTTGCCCATTACTTCTTTCTTCAATCAAATTAACTGAAGGGCTGAAATTTCAGGTTGTTCTGTGTTCAGCCAAGAGTAGTGGGAGACTTCTGCCTTGAGTAGCAAGGAGGTAGCTCCACCCTTGCCAAGTGTGATAGTTGCTGAGATCAGAAAGGAGCCTGGAACACCTTCAAAGCCAGGTTCAGCCTTTACTTCACAGATGCAAATCTAGAGGAATGTTCCCTATCCTTGGAAACACATTAACATCCTATGTCAGATGACATGGATTTGGTCCACGTACATCAAGAAAACTATTCTCAAGTTGAATCTTAGTTACTGGGAACAGAGGTATTTGGGTAGACCAGGAGCCCAGCACAGAACCAGCTTGGGACCAATGAAACATAATGAATGCCTCTGTGAGGAGGAGAGGTAAAGGAAATTCTTTGCACATATACAAACTAGATTTTTATCATCTGAGAAGGGTTCCTTTAAGGACACTCCACAAGGACAGGTTTGGGAGTTTTTTTTGATAGCTGCTATGTCACTTCCTTCTTGTCTGGCAAAAGATGAATTGATGCTTTTTGACAAACTCATACTCACAACTCAGATAATTTCTAGCCAGCCATCACATACCATACAATTTAGAAGAGCAAAAAAAAAAATAATGTGGAAAGTTTGGAGGTTTTAAGAACAACCTTTTACAGTTTCAGCTCAAACTTGCTGCCACTAAAGACAACTGGTGCTCTGGGGCTTGCAACAGTAGCAGACTTAGCTTTCAGCTCTGGACGCTTGATCCAAAAAGAGATTATTTTCAGGTCAGTTCTTCTGAAAGTCTAAGTCTAATAGCAGAGGATCTGGGGAGACCTTATAGCAGCTTTCCAGTACCTGAAGAAGGCCTACAGGAAAGATGTTTATCAGGGAGTGTAGTGATCAGAGAAGGAGTAATGGCTTCAAGCTGAAAGAGATTTGAATTAGATATTAGGGAGAAACTCCTCCCTGTGAGGGCAGTGAGGCCCTGGCACAGGCTGCCCAGAGAAGCTGTGGCTGCCCCCTCTCTGGCAGTGTCCAAGGCCAGGCTGGATGGGGCTTTGAGCAACCTGGTCTAGTGGAGAGTGTCCCTACCCATGGCAGGGGGGTGGAGCTGGGTCCTTCCCAATCCAAAACATTCAATGATGATCCCTTGATTAAGTTCCTACTGCTGCTTTAAAACCAAAAAGGTCTCTCTGACAGCCCGAATACCTTAAGTAACAGAGACTGACTAGGAGCCACTGATGCAGAAGAGCCCACAGAAACAATCTTTTCTTGTTCAAGCTGACCTTCTTGGGCACTCTGTAACTTTCATCACTGCTGAATGTAATCAGTCCTAACATTATAATGAAAACTGGAGGCATCTATGGGCAAAACCCTATTTATCTGGGTTGGAATGAGTTTAAGGTCCCTTCCCAACAAGGTGGTGAGATAAAAGAATGGCTAGGATACTGCTGGCAGCCTACGTCAGATCTGCAGTTGTGCAGACCGTGCAAGGACAGGCATTAATAATCCAGTCTGACACTGCTCCCTCCTTTACTTACTACCTTAGCTCTGCTTGTGTCCTGGCACACTTCAAAAGGTGACACCTTAAAAGGCCCTATAGGATAGGGGACCACTGGGCAGTCTGGGGCATATCAGAAACCCCTGGCAGGATGGAGCAGGGAAGGGAGGAAAGGAGCAGTGAGAGGCACACATACTCCCTCTCCCCAGTGAGGGCAGAGAGGAGGGGGCTGTACAGCAAAGGGCAACACTCACAGGCCCTGCCAGGCAGCTGCAGGACACGGAGTCTCTAAAGGAGGATGGTAAGGCACACAGAAAGCTTGTAGTCACAAGAAGTCCTGCAATGCAAAAATCCTCCCCAGCACTGTGAAATACGCCCTATGGGAGCAGCAAAGCGTGTAACCTCGTAGTTCAAATGCAAAACCAAGTTATGCCAGTTCTTAGCAGGTGACTTCTTAGATGTCGGTACACATGCATAATAAGATGAGACAAGTTGTGTGCAAAGGAAGAGCCAGCACTGGTGATTGGATATAAAATGACAAGCCTTTTGGAAATAATGGGTTTGTTTCAGATAAGGTTTAGATTAAGAGACTTTTAGGGTAAGCCGTTACAGTCCTTCTCATCTCACAAAGGCCATAGAGCAGTAGACCAAGGATTAAATCTGAATATGGTTCTAGATCAGTTTTGAGAAAAGCTTCCAGAAAATTCTTCTGAAGTGGCCACAGCCACTCTGCAAAGACTTCTGGGGCTGTGCCAAAGCCCATTTCAGGCCAGACCCCAACCCCAAGAGGTAGCAGACCATCTTCTTAACAGCTTCTGCCCCTATTTAGAACCACCACCTAGACCTGGGGATTGACATCTGGAAAATATGCACATATGCCACAAGGGAGAAGCAGAATGTGCAACCTAAGTTTCTCATCAGGAGAAAAGAAAATAGCAGGAGCAGAGATTCCATGTAAAATAGGGAGGAGGTAATTGCAATAAATGTATCAGCCCACAAACAGCACTTTTCTGTTTGGAGGCAGTAGAAGTGCAGTCACGATCAAGATTCAAGGCCTGACAGAGAAAGTCAGAGAGGTTAATTGCCAAGAAGAAAAACACCAGATGTGAAGCACCAGCTCATGAAATCATGTGAATTTTGCTACGGATTTCAGTGCAGCCAAATCTTTCTTTGCTGCAGGTTTCTTTAGGGTGAGCTACAGTAATTTCCTTGAACTGCAAAGGAAAACATGGAATTTCCTCTTTCCCTCCCTTGAGACATTTTCAGGTTTACTGAATAAGGCACAACGAGGGCTTTGCATATGCCAGGGTCAATCACAGCCTTTGTGTAACTTCCCCTGCATCTGCTGGAATAGTGTTCACACCAGGGTTAACTTTGGCTTGGTAACCTCAGTGGATGTCTTGCTCGGGTTGGCAGTCTCTTGTAGAGTTTGTTCCTGCTGCAGTGCCTTCTCTGGCAATCCTAAGCCTCTGTTAAAGATTGATTTCCAAACACCTCTTATGTGAAATTCATTAGGCTGCACTGCAGTCTGGTATAGAAGATGAAGACAGCACATTTCACTAGAATGACTACATGTTACAGAATACGGCACAGGCATTAGTATCTAGGATAGCTGCTCTCCCAAACCCATGCCAAGTTTACATTTACATGATGTGGAAATCCTCAAACCAGATAAATTTTCAAAGATAACTGTGCTAATTTCAAGCCTCAAGTCCATGCATCTAGAATATGCAGCCCTCTTTCTGTGACTGCAAACTAAAGGAATCTTGCAGGAAAGAAAGCGGCATCCATCAGTATTGTCCCACTGCCCTTCTGAAACCCTTCTTGGTGCTGTGCCTCTTGACCCACAGCAGGTATCCCATCTCTCTTCTAGCTGCATGCTTACTCTCTTTTGGGAAAGACAGTCACTCTTTTCTGTCTTCTGTCTCCAGTCAAAAAGGGTTTGCCTTTCAAGCCAACCTGCCAAGTCTGCAAGTAGCTTCCCTCTGTCTCTGGACTCAATTCCACTTTGGTCCTCCATCGTCTAAGACAGCCTTTCAACCCTCCCTGGGCAATGTGATCTCTTTAATAAACCTTCATCAGAAGAATCCTGGAGCTTTCCTGCACTGGGGCAGAAAAGGAAAGACAAACTTCCACGTTTCACTTTAGATCCCAGTTTGGAGCCTCTGACACAGTTCTACTGCCTGCACCAGCATTTGCCTTTGTTCTGTTTGCTTTTCCTCTTTGCAGGTTTTACATCACCTCAGGGCTCCCCTCCTCCTCTGGCCTGTAGCCAGCTGGCTTGGATAATTTCACTATTATCCCCCCTTGGGTCAAGAGCTGCAACACGCCTCTCCAGCAGGTCCCACAGAGAAAGCCAAAAGAAACATGCACTGCAGAGTCTTGCAGCCAGCAGCCTTTGGCATATGCCTGCTGTCATGAGCCTCTGATCTAGCAGGCAAGATGATATCTTTTTCAAATCCTTTGTTTTGGGTTTGCTGTGTTTTGTTTCCTGTCTTGTGGACTCCCCCGTGAGAGCCAGACACCAGCCTGTTGACATCCTCATGATTCAGTTAATGTTCTGGTAGTATGAACTTGTGTGAAGTTTACACAACATTCAGGTTTTTGGTGAAACAAAACTGAGGAACAGATACCCAAGAAATAACCCTCAATTTCATTACCTGTTCCTCCCTTGCATTCCTCTCCTTTTTCTTTCCCATCTGCATGCTTTCAAAACTCTTATTTGGGGGAAATGTTCTCACCCTCTGCTCCTGACTTCCAGCCTTGTGGGTTTTCCTGTTTTGCTGAGCTGGGGAGGGGGGGGCAGGCACTTCCTCTGGCAGTCAAGGGGCCACTGAATTTTTAGGAGTGACTCAGACCAAAGCAAACCCCACAGGGTTGGGCTAGCAGTGGTGGCTTTTGCAGTTGTGGCACTGAGCAGCCACGCTGGTTTTGAGCTGTCCTCTCCATAGCAAGTGACCTGCATGGAGGAACAGTGTGGTGTCACATCCCCCAGTTTTTAATATTTCTCCTCTTTTAACATCTTTAACTTCCTAGAACACTCTCTGTGCAGGTCCACACCTGAGCCCAAAAGTCCCACCAAAGTTTCACAGGAAAACCTACAGGTATTCCTAGCTCCTGAATAATGTACAAGAGCCTGAACACTGCTTTTCCAACATGGATTGATTGGTATTTCCACAGCAGGAAATAATGGCCTATATTAGTGCTTTGATTAATACTCAAAGATTCCAAGCAACAAATAGATCCAAAATTTTCCTCGGTAGAAACAATATCTAAGAGAAATCTCTCATTCTGCCACCCACAGCTTCCTAACCCAGGCACACCAGCAAAGGCACAGAACTAGAAAGGGTTCCCTCAGCCACTTTCAGTAGGAAAATGTTCCTACCATCCATAAGGTGAATTGTTCTCTCATTCACAAAATGCACGATTAACTGCACGCAGCATCTTCTCAGGAGACCTGTGAGTTGCTTGTTTGTGGTACAGCAAGGGCGAGTAAGCGTGTGCTGCGATTGTGACTGCTCCCTTGGTTGAACCTTTAAATGTGCTGACTTTTTACTTCTTCAGTTAATTTTTTTGCTTGTTGAGAACCATTAAGCTCTGAGATGGGGAGTTTGCTGGCTATCATTGTATAATTATTTAGTGCAGCGTCTATGCAGCATCTTGCAATGTTGGTAAATACGATGCTAGAGTAGCAGCAGCAATCCTGTAATTCAAAGGGTCATAAGGGACAACTATACTAAAAACTGGCAGCGCAGACCCTTGGATTTGCTAGGCTGAATGTCTTCAGCTTATAAGGGCTTTGGGAAACACTGCAGAAAGAATTTGGGTTTTAATTTCTCTACTAACTGCCCAGAAGTCAACTAAATCACTGCTAACAGCTGCTGGAAGACCCATGTGATGCAAGATGTTTTTTTAACCTGATCACTTCAAACCTCCTCTGGCATTTATGTTTCTTTTGGTGCTTGCTGTGTCTCTCACCTAGGGTTTGTCTGTGTTTCAAAGAATCCCAAAGCTCACTTGAGCTTTGGAGTCAAGCAGAAAGTGTCATGATCGTGCTGCTCTTCTTTGGGAAACAACCGCCAAGAGAAATACCTTCTGTTCTTAAATACTTTCCTCTGCCTGCTGTTTCCAGTTGACATCTGTAACTCAGTGTCCAGTAATTAATCTAGAAGGTTCACCAGGATGCACACTCACACCATAATTTTTAAGGAAAAAAAAATAAACTAGAGAAGACTGTCTGCAGTGACTATTCCTGCTACACAGTCAGCAGCAGGGAATCAAAGTGCCTGCTCCTTACCTGGAGGCTGAGATAATTGCCTTGTCTGATCTTCTCGGCATCTGGCAGCTAGATGAAATAATAACCCAGAGCTGCCTTTGCACCCTTCCATGATCTCACAGGCTTAGCCGCCGTGCGAGCTCTTGTTTTGACTCACGCGGAAGAGGGTTAGTGCCAGGCTCCATCCTCTGCCCCAACCACAGAGCTAAAGCACAGCAACGAAGCCGGAACGCATCGCGCTCTGAAGACGGCCAGAGCTTCCTCTCGCGCGAGATTGCCGTGCTCCGAGGTAAGAAGTTTTATTGCTGTCACGTCGACACGTGAAGCCTTTGGTCTGTGAAACCATTCATCCTCCCAGCATTTCTCTTCCTGGATTTATGTCCTTCAGCCAAGCCAATCTTCCAAGTATTTCACGTTGCTGCAATTATCACTGTCTCTTAGCATCAAAGCAAACACACAGCGAGGAAGCCTGCGTAGATAACCACAGGAAGGGCTCAGGCAAGGCGGGAGAGCCAAGTTCCGTGAGCAATGCTGAGTGACATTACTTCCTGAGGGGGTTCAGCTGCCTTCCCAGCCCGCAGTAAGCACACCTTCCCCTCTGGCAGAAAAGAGGAGTCATCATTAAGTGTTACCTACTCCAGCTGCTACAAACTTAGAGGTAGCTTCATAATTTACACTGGCAAGTTAATTAACGTCTAGTGCATCCAATTACAGGAGGGAGGGGAGGGCACAAAAGCAGAGGAAAGCACCACAACTTCATTTTTTAGAGGTAATTAGTGTTATTTCCATGGCATTAGAAAGCTTAAATGTAATTTTGCAGAGTCACAGCCTAGGGTGAACTTCAGCTGTCTGCAGCACATAGGCCATGCAAAAAGTGGAAGGACATCCAATAACCTGTAAAATCTGAGCTCGGGCCCCCATTCATCACCAGCACTGTCAAAGTTAGCAATCTATGCTTCATTTCTTCTCTAAGTTTTATTTCTTTTTGAAGGGATTCACCCCTTTACTCTGCCATAATAGAGGCAGCAAACCACTTATTAAGTGATAAACCTGCCAGAGCGTGCAGGCAGTACTTCATATACGCTGTTGCTAATTATCTGGTGATCTATCAGATCCAATTTGTTTCAAGACACAAAGGCAGAATAGTCCTTTCAAATAGCAAGCCACCTAGTAATAATACAAAGTGTTTACTTTGGAGCTACAACTATTTGGAAGGGAAATATGATTTATCTCTATATATCCTTTAAATATCTTTAAATATCCCTGTTGTCTACAAAGACCCTCTTGGAGAACATTCCTTTATGTGTCTGGATCAAAGGGAAAAAAGGGGCACATGAGAAATAACAGTCACTCAGGAAAGCAGATTATACAACAGACCATGAAGTCCTTGGTAGTGTCAGAAGAGCTCTGCAACATAAGGAAAGCACAACTCCTGAAAGAAAATGGTTGCAGGTTAAATAATAAAAAAAGAAGTAATCCTAGGAATATCTAAATATGGCCAAAGCATATAATTTGTAGTAAAAGAATCTCATAACTCTTTTAAGAAAGCATCTAACTGAAAAGCTTAGATGTCGGAAAATTTACTTTTTATAAATAAGTATTTAGTATCTGATCCAAGTTTTCAGAGGCACTGCTTCCACAGTTTCATGGCTGCTCTTGGCTCTTCTGCCATGCATCATCCATAAGGAGCAAGAAGTAAGACAGAAATGACTCCTTCAAGTTTCCCTATGCTGCTATGCAATGTTAGAGAACTTCCCAGAAACATTGGAGAGCATTTGCCAATGGAAGCTTGGAGATCCACCAAAGGAACTAAAGAAGGGATGGAGATAACCTAGGACCCCTCTGCCCATGCAGAGGTTATTCTGCAGCTGGCAAAAAGGTTCTGGGGGAAGCTTCAGAAGGACAAAGATGCCCAATGCCTTCTTTGCAGAGAGCATCAATCTGTCATCAGCATCTTATGAAGAAAAATTACTTAAGCAGCTGCCAAGCACCTGATAAAAGCTCAGTATTGCTATAATAGTCAAGGGTTCCTTGGGGACACCAGTTCTGTAGGCTCAGAAGGCCTACAGTATCTTTTTTATAGAAAGCACAGCATGTTTTGGTGCCTGGAAGGAAAGCAAGTTGTAGCGAGCCAAGGAAACTATGTGGGAGTCAGGAGCTTCATTGACATTTCCAGCCCGTTGTCTTTCAGATCCCTCTTTTGTAAACGGTGGATGAAGTTGCTCTAATTCACAGAAGTGTTTTGAGAACAAGCTACTGTTTATGAAATATTCTGAAAGTAGAACAGTCAGAGTGTTATTTTATTGCATTCATCTTCTCACTTCCTGGAACCAGCTGTCCCATAACATGACCTCAAAGACTCTTTAACAACCGTTACTATACATTCACGTAGCTGTTCGAAATGGATGCATACATGAATTCATGCTGGTCAAGAAAGATGAAAGACTGTAGACAGAGCTTCAGCTAGACCATTAAATTTCAGGCAAAAATCTTGAGACACCCATATTTATTATTTTAATTCATGGCCCAGATTGCATCTGCTGACCGCATTACACCACGGGCACACAGGGCAGTAAAATTGTCCTCGGGATGTTCCTGGGAACAGATTGCAGAAGCAGCATGAACCAGTGAAACAAACAACAAAGGAAAATAGATCTGAGTGACTGCCCACAGCAGATTTCCCTGGGGTCTCACGTGGGCATTTCCATTAGAGAGAAGAATCTTAGCGCTGGGGCATCTAAG
This sequence comes from Zapornia atra, assembly GCA_013400835.1. NCBI lineage: Eukaryota > Metazoa > Chordata > Aves > Gruiformes > Rallidae > Zapornia > Zapornia atra. The sequence goes on from VZTU01026657.1 coordinate 146,897, forward strand.
CAGGGCGTCTGCCCTCCAGGTTCAGCCAGATGCTGCACATCACCTGTAGGAAGCAAAAATGGGCTTTCTATGAATAGAGAGGGTATCTAGAAGAGCTGTTGGGGTGAAATGGAAACTACCAATAGCTAACAACAGCAACAAAAAGAGATCAATAGCACATTTATAAAATAAAAACCCAGACCAGAGGAAACGCATTAGAGTCACCTACTGCTGTCTGAGAGAAAGGGGCAAAACTTACTCATCTGGCTGCTCCTACTAAAGCCAAAACACAGCACTATACCAGCTACTAGAAAGAAAATTAGCTCTGTTGCAGCCAAGTCTAGGACAAAGCCATGTAGCTAATAGTGCTTCTTGAATTTTTGCTGCCAGTGTACCTAAATAGAAGATGGTTTTCCTCTCCCACATACATAACTAATTAAAAATAGTTGTGGTGTTATGGGACATCTGTAATTGGCCTTGTGCAGAAGCTCTGCATTCTGCTGGTAATTACAACTATTCTCCCATTGCAACCAACTTCAGTTTCACTAAATCAGCCATTTATTTTCTCGGCTGTCAGGGTCCTGGCTGAAAACACAGGAACTATTCAATTTCAATCCTCTTCTTTCACACTGTGGTATACAAGAAACATCTACATATTCTTCAGTTTTCATAAAGCATTTTATTCCTTTAACTTGGAGCGGGTTTCCTCCAATAATGTACACAATCAAAGCAAAATCCAGCTCCTTTTGGATGGGAGGCTTCAAATGCAAAATAACTCTTTGCTGCTTTTTTTTTTTCCTCCCATAGTTATGTCTCTCCTTTCAAAGTGCTGGTAGACAAAACCCCAAGCTGTAACACATCACACCACTGAAAATGTCCAGATCCCACATCAACTCACAGTCGTAAATACAGGTTGGATCTTTAGCCAGTGTAAGAACCAGGCAGTTTCATGTGAATTTCATAGTAACAATAATTGGCATCGCTCTGCTTTTGAGGGACTTGCTTTGAAACAGATTTTGCAGACAGTTTTGAATTTGGCATCAGCGCAAACCCACAGGGTTCATTAGAAACAGCCTTATTTACTATGTCTCACGGAGAGGAAAAAAGGCCTGGTGCTCTGGAAATCCAGCCAATTGTAGGCAAAATGTCAAATTTTTGAAATTAAGAGGTAAGACTGTTGTTCCTGGGAATTTCAGAATGGATGATTTTGGTGAAGACAAATTATCCATGGGGGCATGTATAGGAACCCTAATTCCTATTCAGGAAAGAGTGACTAATGCAGGGGAATGACCAAGCTGCCTGCTCACACCTAGATCTGGGCACACTTTGGGGCTAAAATAGCTATAAAATCTATTAAGATATATGTTATATAATACAAAACACTGAAAAAATGAAGTTCTGTGGAAGGGGGAAGTGACCTACAAATTTTGAATAACATCGTAAGACAGCAAGTTAAAAGAACAGGAGAAAAACTAGGATAGCCAAAACAATTATTTTGACATCCTCAAATATTTTTGTTACTATTTTGAAAATTGACTAAATATAATTTTAAAAGGGAATTAAGGGAGGTTCAAACAAATGTAAATGCCTTGACGAATCTTGGAGGCCGCCAAAATATGTTCTCCAGTCAAAAGGGTTTCCTGTTTTGATTATTTTCCCCAGAAAAAAAGGAAATGGGGAATTAATTGCTTTTACTTGTACTTCCCACATACAAAAACAAGCAATTCGCAGTGTGTGCTAGAGTCACCCGTCCATGTCACATCTTGTGACTTGACATGACTAACCCACATAAGGCCTAGTGGTTTCTGACGGGCTGCTGCAGCGGCTGGAGCGCTCGCCGGACCCCAGTACAAACTCCCTGAACTCTCAAGGGAAACTGTAACTTCCCTCCCCAACATAAAGCCGTCCTCAGCCTTACGTTCACACTCCCAGGCCTGCTGCGATCTGGAAGCGTGCCTGCAGCAACAAAATATAAGGCTTTAATTAAGCTGGCTTTAAACAGTCATCATTCCTGAGATTTCCTCCCAGAGAGGCATTGTTTTATTATTTTATACCCCTGTGCCAGCCATGCCTGCTGCAGCGGCACCAGAGCTGCTGGCAGGGAAGGGATTTGTGGGGACAGCCACCTCTCCTCCAAAACAGATGACATGAGTTACCTTCTCTGAGCCACTTTTTTTCCTCTTGCCAAACCACATCTTAAAGATGAAAGATGGGGCTGCTTGCCAGCACCGAGCAGAGAGGGACCCTCAGCCATGGCTTTGAATAGAGCACAGGCACCGTTGACCTGGCAAGGAGTTCCTCAGAAAGCCAGTAATTATTGGTGAGGATACTGTGGGAGGCAAAGGGGTAAAACACAGCGACTTCCCCACTGGGGTTTCTTTCTGTGAGAGCATCCGCCATCTGCAGAAGGTCCTTGGCACCAACCAGCTTCCTAAAGTACCTATTGCAGGCAGGGCCAGAGAGGTCCCCCGGCCAAAATAAACACCCTTCTGAGCATCCTCACCTGCCACAGCAGGCAATGACCAGAGCTCTGCTGCCAGCCACAGCTGCCAGGAACACTTACTTTAGCAAATCGTGACTGCTGCAAGCCATTGGCAAGCTGTTGCAGCCTCACCCCAAAAAGCGCAGCACCCAGCAAGCTGGGATGCTTGCTTCTTCCTGCTGCTGAGCTATCTTTTCACCTGAGCTATGATTATCACTGCCTGCTCCCACCCTTTCAACTTCGCCCTGACTTGGTGCAGCTGCTTGTGCCTATAGTGAATGAGCAGAGTTTGGAAGGGCTGACAGAGAGGCAGTTTAACTGGCTGCACCTCCTCCTTTGGGGGCTGGGCTTGATGATCTCTTGAGGTCCCTTCCAACCCCTATGATTCTACCATTCTGTGATCCTCCTGCCCTTTTTCTTACGCTGCCCCAGAACAATACAGAGAGCCTGGAAAAGCAGCAGGCATCACAGCAGAAGCGGTTGCAGCAGTCCTGGGGGCGTGTACACCCCCGGCCTGCACTGGCTGGATGTCCAATGACTGTGCTTTGGCATCACTGTCTCTGAAGCAGAGCTGCCCACCACTGAGGCAGAGCTGCCCGTCATGCCACAGATGCTTAATCTGGGCTTTTTGGGTCCTTTCAGTGGGAAGGCCATCATGCAGGACACAGAATCGATGTGGGATTGTAAAATGTTTTCTACAAATTGAGCCTACTGTTTAAAATGAAACAGTAATTCACCTGCTTGCCACAAGGTGTGATTTCCAGATTAGTGGACTGTGTCAGTAAAACATCATCACTGAGTACATACATTCCTTACAAACACAACGTGCTGGATAGAAATACCACTACTGCTGCACATAAATTTATACAAATGAAGCTTAGAAACCAATTTTGAAATCAGCACATACTTGCTATCATTCCCCACTGCTGTACCTCTGTTGCTTCTATGCTGGGATGGGCATCGCCACTGATTTTTATTTTATTTTTGTCTTGTAGCAATTGCAGGGTCAACCATTGTCCTAGGCACTATCTGCTGAGCTGTAACATGCTGGATTTCAGAAAGTCTTATCAGCTCTGTCACTGAGTGGTCCTTAAGCCAAAGTCCCACTTTGAAAGGAAAATATGGGAAGGCAAGCATGCTGTCTTAGCATCTCAAGACTTCCCAGCTAACCTCTTACAATCTACCAGAAGCACAGTTTCAAGAACCCAGGGATAAAGGATATTGGGTTGTGATGAGCGCCTGGCAGCTGCCTTTTCTTTATGCTCTAAGATAAATTTTTTGCCAGCTTTGCATTTGCAGAGTTCACAGGAACTGTCACCTGGGTATAACTCCTGTTCTAAGGAGGAAAAAAGAAAAGAAAATCCTGCCAAGCAAACCTGCTTTGGCAATCAGTTGAGAAATGTAAAGAAGATTAGACACTCCTCCCATTTTCTGTACTTTTTTACAGATGTGTAATCACCTGTTTGGATGAGGTTTTTTTCTTCAATACTTCCAGCTGTTGCCACTGCCAAATTTACTCACCCATATCTCCCACCTGACCTGTCACTACTGATAAACCTTACAAGACTCCGTCAAGTGCTGCTTTGCTAACACCACTTCTGCCTCCGAGCATCACTCCGCAACCCTTCTCACAGCAAGGGCTGAGTTTTCCAAGGCCTGAGATGGGATGCCGAAGCACTGATGTCATTTGTCTGAACTGCCAGGCCCTTCTTTTCCTGTTTCTCTTCGCTCAACAAACTCCTGAATCATTCCAGCTCCGCCATGTGACTCACATACAGCTTGTTCCATAAATAATTGGAAGTAGGAGGGAGCCGAGAGCAACAAAAACAGAACCTGAAAGTGCTGGAATGCGATCGGTTGCCTTGGTGTTGGCTTTTATTTATTTATTATATTCCCATAAGGAAATCTGCTCTTTAAAAAGGGGGAAAAAGAAAAGTCATCTGCTTTATTTAGCAGGAGCAAGCAATGCATGCTTTGTTCCCTGCAGCGGGCCAAGCTGATGTCACCACCAGCAGCTGGCTGATAAATATTTTTCAGTATAACTTCGTATATTCCTCAAACCCTTATACTGAAGTTGGGATGAGAGGATTCCAAGCTGATTTGCCTGAACGCAAGCCAGAGGAATGAAGTCCCTTTAGCGGCTGTACTTTGTGCTGTTGTAGGTATGTGTTAGCCACCAAATACCTCGTTTGGAATAGCAATAAAACCTTGTAATCCCCTAGCATCTTCCAGCCACTACTTAGCAAATATTAATCACATTAGCTTTCAAACGCTCCTGTGAAGTAAAGAAGAGTCTTTGTCGATCCTATCTCTATGTTAAACAGAAGACAACATGACAAGGGCAAGAACAGATATTTATGCCAACACAGCCAAAACGTCTCTGCTAAAAATGTGAGTAGAATAAAAGGACTGCATTTTCTATCTGTCACGTGACGCGCATGCAACTGAGAAGGTTAGGTGAATTGGATGAACTACACTTAACACAGTGTTATCTAAGCATCAGGAGCAAGGAGAGGTGTCACAGAGGTTTGACATACTGTAAGAAGTGTGGGAGTGACACTGCAAGGTAGCAAACAAGCCAGGAAATAAATTGTATTCAGGACCAAATTTCTCACGGATCCATTTGACAAGATGTCATCCAAAACAAGAATCCTTTAGACCTGTGAGAGAGATTCAGCTTGCCTATGTACCACCCTATGTGACTGATCTACACAGCAGACATCAGTGTAGGTGTGGGGTTCCTAGACATTTGAGGCAGGGTGGGAGCTTTGAGATGCCCTATGCCACAAACAACTTCTAACTCATTTAAAACATTAACGTTTTGTTAATTATACACTGATGTTACTTGCATACATGGGCTGACACTGGTTTCCTGAGGCACTCCGGATTTGTGTGGTCACCGCTTCTTCTGGACAATTCGCATCTGAATGCACCATATAAGCCATTCTGAATCTTTGCTCTCTTACTAATTTCTGTCTTGTCAAGTTGGATTAGCTGACCCACGGCGCACTTACAATATGTGCAGCTGTGAAAACAGTTTCAAGCCTGGCAGATCTGCACTTCCACAGCAGAACTGTCACTGTGGGAGCATACCGTGCAAAGCAGCTGCACCTGCAGCATCCATTTCCTTCTGGACACCTCCACATCACCCCCGAGTTCTCGAGCTCGTTCAAGGTTGCAGCTCTGCCACCCATTGCTACAGGTTCTAGAACAAAATTGGAACTGGTGTCAGAAAGTGCTAGGAAAGAGCTCTCCTTGAAATACCCACAAGAATAAAAGAAAAAAATACAACAAAATAGGAATGAGGCAAGGAAAAAAAAATGCGATAACTCTCTACAATTTGGACTTATTTATCAGGGAGAGCTATTCTTCAGTTACTTTGCCAATGAGTCTTTTAAGGCTTTTCTTTCCCCTCCAGGACCCCACAGTTCAGGGAATCTGTCTCTAGTGCCTCAGCTGCTCAGGGTTTGGTCATTACTCGTGAGGTACACCAGCTCCATTCTCCACAGAAAGGCATTACCCTTTTCATCTTCTAAGTCAGTTTTTCTGCAAACTGTGGCACTGACACCCTCTGGGTGTGATTCAGCCTATTTTCTCATCCCCTTCAATGAGCCTTGACTCTGTGTTAAGAGGATAATTTCTTCCCACAGCTTCTGGGAACATCAGATGAAATTGGACTGTCACTTACTGGACCCCATTTGTCTTGTTTTTAGGGAATTTCCAGTGTTCTGGATCTGCTTTCTTCTCATTTCATTCAGCCTGGGTCAACCTACCCTTTCACCTCTGTTTTTCTTCCACAATTCAAAATAATCAGCCCTGTCCTCATACACGGCTAGAATTTAACCGGCATGGCTCAATCTGCAGAGGGAAAGGTCATCCCCAATTTCCCCTGTGTAGAAATCTTCAGGTACACAGAAGACCTGCTCTCACAAGGATACTGCTGTCTGGACCCCCTAGAAATTCTGAAAAATTCTTGCTGTAGGAATCAGCACGTGTGTATCAGCACATAGGAATATCTGTTCAAATATCCAGGAATATCCATTTGCATTGTGAAGAAAGCTGTTGTAGAATATGCTGTTCTCCTTTAATATGCTGTTCTCCTTTACAAGTGTACCTTTCACCTTGACAAGGCAGGTTCTGTGCCCCTGCAAAGCTATCCCCAGCAAGATGAACTGAAAAGTTTTGTGGGTTTCTCTCCACAAAAAGCTTGATGGGATGCAGGTTCTGGATCTGACTTCATTAGGATGTCTAAGGTGGGCCAGGGCCAAAAGAGCCTTCCCAACTTATCCTTGTTCTCTTTCCTGCCCTGGAGCAGGTAAGTGCTCTCCTCAAAACCTATCAGGCCCATCTCTAGAAGTATTAGGATTTTTTTTTCCCTAAGGCGAACAGTCAAACCAGGAAATGTTGCAACCCATAGCAAAGGAGAATTTAAAATGAGGAAGAGAATCTCCAACTAAAGAAGGGAGGAATCAGCTGAATATGTATCTCACTGTCATCACCATAGTATCTCCCAGTCATTTTTTTTCAGCACAGGAAGACAAAACCAGCTGTCTGCTACCAGGTCCGTCAGTCTAACCCACTGCTGACACATGCGCCCACACCACCCTTTCCCATTCATAGCCATGGTGAGATCTATCTAAAAGCAGTCACGAATCCCACGTGTGGGGCTACCCTTCAAATGCCTAGGAGCTGTTTTCTAATTTCCAGTTTAGATTTTTTCCTGGTCATTTGTATTCTAAGGCATCGGTGGCTCCTTTTTTCATCTCCAGTATTTACCTGCCTGATGCATTTCCAGACAGCAAACATACCCCATTTCTGCTTTTGTTTTGCAAGGTTAAACAAATCATTCCCTTCAATTTCCTACTGTAAAGCAGGATCCCTGCTCTGCTGATCTTTCTTAGTGCCTTTTTCCGCATCTGCCAGTTGCAATTCACCTTTCTGCAAAGGGAGTGATCAGAACTATATGTGGTATTGGAGTTAATATTTGCAACCTCAAAATGGGGAGAAGAAGGATCACTTTTGAAGACCGGCTTAAAATGTGTAAAGAAAACCCCAATATTTATAGCGTATGTTGGAACTAAACTCCCTCCTTATATCTGTGGAAAAAGACTTAAAGGACAGTGCTATACGGTTGTTCTGTCTCAGGATTAGATGGTCAATTGGTCATTGCTATTAATATCATGTATAATTGTGTCATAATTTGATCCCAGACTCAAAAAGAGGTTGATAGAAAAGAAATTGTAAGGTTTGTGGGATGTCTGCTGTGTCGTTGTAACACTGTCCCTGAACATGGGATTAAGGGCTTGAGGCACGGACGGAGAACTCCAGTGCAAGCCTATGAGCTGATGTCAGGGGGCAGAAAACCTGCTCCAGAGGAGCGATTTCCATATTTCTGAACCTATGGACCTCTGCAAGTCCACAACATTTCCTTTCTTTAGGCAGGAACAGAGTGTGGTGCATTGCCTGTCGAATGGCTGTAAGGCTCCATACACCCTTGCAGCCCCAGCACTTACCTCCTATGGGGATGCATCCTACATAAGCTGTGATACAACCCCTGCAACCAGCCAAAGCTATTTTTCTGTAGCCTTCTGACCACAGAGAGGTTCCCTGGAGCAGAGTTTGCGCAATGCTTCCCTAGGAGCATCCCTGGACATGCACAGAGGCTTTCAAAATCAGTTTATGAAAGACCATGGACGTATTTTCTCAGGCTAGATGTAGAAATACCCTCATAATGAAAAGCAAAATGTCTCTATCTGGCAATCATTTCAGTGGCTTTGTTGCTGCGGTTCCAGGAAAGAGGCCTTCAGTTCTGAAGATGGCACAATGCAGCCACAGCAGATACTGTCAATTTGCCACATTAGGAGTCCTTCCAGAGAAAGAGCATGTCACCTTCTGGTACCATTCTGTCTTACATAGATGCATTTTCCAAGTGGGAAAAAGGGAAAGCCAAGAGATTCCCACTGCCATCTGCTTTCTGTCCTTTACACCTTGAAAATTTATGTTATGAACAAAGATCAGAAATATATGCAGGCACTGGAGCCATAGCACCAGCAACATCCTCAGAGCATTGGTCAGGCCTTCTAGGCTTTTTGAAGGCATCAAAATTAGAAGGATTTCTTCCATGCTTCTAACAGAAATAGCTCAGAATAGGAAAATTGCCTCATGGCTAACACAAACAGTTGCCCCACTGTTTCACAGTCCAGTTGTTGAACTTAATGGACCAGGTAAATTCCAACTGTACATCTTCTGTAGCTTAGATTTATGCAGACATGCACTGGTGCTCTACTCACAGCAGAGAGGAACAACATCCTTGGGTTTTAAGTTTTCCAACTTTCAGCCTCTCTGAGGTCTGTAGTGCACATTTTGTTTGGTTTACTTGGCAATGGGGACAAGAAATGTTTGTTTCTAGACCTTTTCACTTTAAGATATTTGAAAGACACATATTGTTTGTATCACAAAAGATTTTTCAGTGGATCACATGGATGTAAATGAAACACACTTTTGCCAGAACTGGGTGAAGTCACAGTCTCAAAGAGGCAAGCCCTGGCTTTCATGCCTGCTCTATTTACTTGCAGGAGACTCTGTCTGAACACATATTTATTCATGGGAGAGAACTATAACAGATGCAGAAATCTAACTGAGTTTTAAACTTGCTTACATTTTCTTGACCCAAGGCCCAACACACCAGGAATTGACAAAGAGAAAAAGATTAAAGTAGCTGTAAATACAAAATTTCTTGCAAGAGGATGAAAGCCATCTCAAAAGGCTGAACCCTTCCCTTAAGAAGTCTAGAGCAAGCTAGTACTAGAGGAGGATCCAGGACATCTAACAGTACTTAATGTCTTAGGAGTAGGTATTGAGGTCTCCTTTTCTCATCACAAGGACTTATTAGCTCACCTGCCTTGGAGCATAAAGCTCTAACAGTAAATTCAAGTGTGCCCACAATGTGCCTGTGCTCTCCAGCACAGTTCCTTATGCTAATAGACTGTGAGAGAATTCCCTGGCATGAAAGTGGACTGTTCCAGCTAGTACTTTCCCAAGCAACTTCTGGACCTGTTTTGGTGGTGGGAGAGTGCCAGGAACCACACCCAAGCAGCTCTTTGCTTGCAGCCACCCAATGCAAGCAAACCCAGTTCACCAGCAGAGATGCAGGCTGTTCCACGCCAGCCGGCCTGGATGGCTGGGAACATTCCCAGGCACACTTAATATAGTGGTATAAAGCCAGATGAAGTCCTTCAACAAAATTACAAAGTCAAATCAAATCATGACTGAAAGGCTGTTCTACATACAGCTTTAATAGCGTGCTGTTTTGCAGGCATCTGGCATTTTCTGGGCTCACTACGCTCTTAGTGTGCTCCAGTTGTATACGTGACGCGATCCCACAGTTAGCAGTGGAGACGCTGCAATGCAGAGCTCCAGAAAGGTTGTGATGAACCAGCTCCTTTAGAACAACAAGGGTGATGGAGTCTAAAAATAGACTTTCTAAGGTTAAGTCTGTCCATGACCTAAGTTGCTATCGCTAAACCTTTTGCTGACATGTGACAATCTAATGATCATTTTCTGCCATGTCATTGCAATTGCCTCCCACAGCCAGGCACCACTTGAAACAATTCCAGGAAAGCAACTTCTCTCCTATTGTGAAAGCAAAACTGGAAACACAGATGCGATTGATTAGAGGCCTGGCAAACTCCAAAGTCTATTTTTAACTCCAGTCACAAGATCTAGGCCGTCCCATTAAATTAGTGAAATGAACATAATACCTTATTTCCTTCAAAACAGCACACACTCATTCAGGTTGAAAGGAACTTCCAAAAGTCTCTAGTCCGACCTCCTGCTCAAAGCAGATTCAGTTAAAGTAAGTTGCTCAGGAGGTTGTGCAGCTGTGCCCCACCTTTTCTACATTGGCCCATCAGGTAGATGCAGACAGCTGTAAGATCTCTCTTCAGCCTTTTCTTCTGCAGGTGGGAAAGACCGAGCTCTCTCAGTTTCTTTCCACACATCTTGTGTTCCAGGCCTCTCATCATTTTGATGGCCCTCCACTGAACTCATTCCAGTATGTCATTGTTTTTCTTGCACTGGGGAGCCCCAAACTGAACATAGTACCCCAGACATGGTCTCACAAGTTTCCATGGTCTTCCCAAGGATCGAGGTTGAGTCTGAGCAACCTGTAGCTCCCTGGACCCTTCTTCCTCTTCTTGAAAACAGGTGTGATGCCATTTTCCAGTCATTTGGAACTTACCTCAGTCACCGTAACGTTTCAAAAAGGAGAGAGATCAGCTTCACTATGCCATCAGTCAGCTCCCTTCGCACTCTTGGGTGCATCCTACGGGGTCACATGGACTTCTGTATAGAATCGTAGAATGTGTGAGGCTAGAAGGGACCTTTAAAGGTCATCTAGTCCAACCCCCCTGCAGTAAGCAGGGACACCTTTAACTAGGTAAGAGTGTCAGATTGGCTTAGTGCTCCATACTGTTGCTGCAGAAAGTAACATCCTTTGCATTCCCACAGACCCTGCAGAAGGCTCAGGGAAGCAGGAAGGATGAGGTTAGATGATTTTACTTCCTGTACCTTTTAGATACATATCTGTTCAGTCACGTGCACTTAAACTGTAATAGTCAACAAAGACTTTATTCTGCTTTGTATGCCCAAATCGGCCAAACTCAGATTGCACCCATGACCTTAATTCTTAGTTTTCCCAGTTCCCAAGGGTGGGGACTTTAGCAATATTTGTTTCAATGCAGGGTTTATCTGTAATACAGTGTAGAATGCGAGACTGAATGCAAAAAGCTTGACAGTTAAAAGCCTACCCGGTACTCTGCCTCCCAAATCAGAAACAGATTAGCAAGGCCCAAACAGACCTTTTTCTTCTTTGCGCTTATATCTACCTATAGGATATCATCTATGTGATCAACACCAATAAACACTAATCAAAATGTGCAATGTTCTTTACCAGAGGAACTTTATGAGATGTGATTTGGCCTTTAAAGTAATTGGTCTGGGCCCTTCATAGTAAGGACAGCTGCACTCAGTTCAGTTCCCTGTGACTGATGATAATTCTGATTGCTTCCATTAGGAGGCTTGCTGTGCTATGAACCGTCAGGGAAAAAACCTCACCACTACCTTCACGAGGAGAACTTACATACCATTTAATAAAAGACAAAGCCATCAGACTATGTGTCACAAAAGCTATCCCCCGGCTAAAGAGCTTTGTTGGGTCAGGGCAAGAAATGATGACACCATTCACTGAGCATTTAGGCCAGCGTAGGCACATCCCATTGCATGATTAGGCCCTAAAAGAGGCATTGAGGATTAATGACAAGACTTTTTTTCTAAAAAAAGGTTTAAAACCTTGTGACAGAAGACACACTGTGCCCTGGCTACTGCCGAATTCAGACTTGCTTGGTCTGCGTGTTTCACAGTGACTCATGTTGTGACACATCTGCCAGGGGAATACTCACATACACAGACATACACGCAAATGGGCACAGTGTTAAAAAGGGAGGTCAGATTACGGCTCCGTTAACCTTGACAGCATCTTTTTTAAAAAGAGATGCAAAACAAAACAACAACCAAACAAACCTAACCTCCAGCTAAAAATAAGAGCTCTTCAGCTGAGCGCTTTTGTACAGGAGTAAATATTTATAGATTGCTCAGAAATCCTGAATAATGGGCGGCTTATTGGAGACCGACGGGTTCTTAACTGAAACAGTGCTAATGGGTACCACGGTGAGGCTTTTCTACCCTTTACCACGGTGGTCATTGTACCAACAGATGGTTTACAGTCTCTATAACCATGGATAATTTGTGGTAACACAACCAACGACTCCTCAGAGGGAAAGCAGATGATCATACCTGGAGTTTAACGGCAAAGTAAGTGGGTACACAAATAAATAAAACCTACAGCTTTCAGGTTTCTGTCACACCCACCAGGAAAATCTCAGAATAAAATTGAGAAAGATCTATTAAAAACAAAACAGAAAAGCAACAATAGTGTGTCTTTTACTGCCATTCATCTGCAACTGGAAGCGATGAAGGATTTGGGACAGACAGTGCACTCCAGTCTTTAAAACTGTGTTGTTTTATTTAAGAATTTTCAATGCTCGTTTTTTAAACTTTCCACTGGATTATAAATGTCTCATTGTCATGTCAAAAACTGTCAAGAAATGAGCAAGAGACCTGCAATGAACTTCTTTGTCCAGTCGGAGAAAGGTGTCTCTGTTGACAGTGGACACACATCCGGAATGTGTTTAAATAATGCTAAAAACACATGGAGAAATTGTGGATTCTATTTGCTACTCATAGGATTAATAAACAATCTCCGTTCTATTCTTTATAGCCCCACCCTGACATTTTTTTAGGACATAGGATTTTACAGGAGCCAGTGGGGTAGTTCAGGTCTCAAAGTCAACTCAAGGGTTTGAGTTGTTTGGCTCTAGAGCTTGGATTTGGCTAGCTGTAAAGACAGGAGGGAGCAACAGGAACCAGAACCGAGGCTGAACCTGGACAACTCGAGACTCAGCAAGCCCAGGGTTTGCATCTGGAGCATCCGTTCATCTCCACAGCAGGACTGGAGAAGTACTAACAGTTGCAAACATGCAAGATCTGGTGTTAATCCCTATGACTTTTATCCCTCCATTTCAGAGTGACTTTGTTTATGACTCAATCTCCAAGATAATTCTGGAAGCTTTTATTCTGGCGATCCCAAAGCATTTTTTTCCTCTTATGAAAAGATTAGTCTTTCTTTGGGGTGTGGTATATAACTTGGATATAAGTTTTGGCTGAGGGCTAAGGTTAACTAAGAGTGGGAATGACATTTTGCAAGATATCAATCTTCATAATTTCTCTGTCATTACTGTGAATACCTCAGGCACTTAATTTTGAAGCAACGTAATCTAAAATACATGTTAAAGGACTAAAATATACGTTGCAAAATACTGATCCTTACAATACTGGATTTAGAAAAGTTCCATGCCAGAAACTGGCTTTAAATCAATAAACAATGCCTCTTATTCGGCTTTTTTTCTTTTTTTTTTTTTTTTCCAAATCACAGTTCAAAACCAGAAAAAAATCAAGTCCATCTTTTCTTATATGTTAATAAAATAAACATAGTTTCATTCTCTTGAGTGAAAACTTAATAACGACAATGGCTTAAAGAATTTGTTATTTTTGAACACAACACCTCTTTGACTTTGCATATTATTACCATTTCTCTTGAGTGCCAGTCACAGTAGCAGTATGTGCCAACTACTGTCCTTTTCCTCGTAAATGGCTGCCTTCCAACAACTTTGGCTATATATAACTGCTGGAGTGTTTGAGGAATTTGGGGAATGAAAAATCTCCAGCAGATTAATGCACAGGTCTGCAGTAGAAGCTTGAGACCTACCTCTGCATTTCCTAATTAATGGTAATACAGGAACATCTATTTTCTTGGCCTCTGTACAGTGCATGACAGCCATAATCCACCCAAACCATGACTCCTGGACGTCTCTTAGTGGCAGTGCTCACACAGACCTCCACCAGCTCCCATCTCCTTCACAGCTATTCATTTTCACTACTTCATCACCCCCTCAGTGGTGCCAGGACACTTACTGATTAGAAACTCATGTTCAAACGAACCTCAGGCAGTATGGCTTTGCTCTTAGGGAACATTCATCAGGATGTGGTTACACAATGCAGCTATAAATGCTACAATGTGAACTGATCAGGGAATTGATCCAGGTTTTAAATTGGGATATTTTAAACCCAAATAAGTTCTCTGATCTGATTCACCATTATAACTAAGAATGAAACAGAAATGAGGTGGCACTAGCATCAGAAGTAGCCACAAATGTCTTAAACTCTCTTTCTATGCTCACAAGCCTCTATAAAGCTGGTTCGTGACAAAATTGATGGCTTTGTCTCACCTGGTGATGGAGCAGATTGACATCTGTGTACACCATGATTTAAAACTAGGCACAGCTTCCCAAGCAAGAACCAGGAAGACAAGTCAAGGAGTTCATCCTTTGCCAGTGATACTGTGTTCAGACCACTGTGTCCTGAACACAGTGATCTGGAGAAAGGCTCTGTCTCCTCCTGTGCTCAGCATGTGCTAGCCAGGGACAATTCCTCTGGCCAGGACCTGGATAAAGTCAGTAGGAAGGACTTCAGATCACTAGATGATCTCCAGAGATCCCTTCCAACCCCTACCATTCTGTGATTCCGTGAGATGTCTCAGCATCTAGTACTACAGCTCAGTTCAAGAGGAGAACTCATGCTGCTCATGCTTAAACTGCTTGTACAGGGAGTGGAGAGAGGAAAGCTCCATAATTTCAGCACTCTCAGTCACTCTCTAAAGATCCCATTGGCTGTGCATGATGTCTGCAATTTTATTTTAGGCTCTCAAGCTGGATGAAAATAAAGCCAGACGAAGCAAACTCTCCATATATGTCTCTGTATTTACCACGTCTTTTGTCACTCTGAGGGCTAAAAGAAATGAACAGGAGCTCTAACACTGCAGACCACTCAAATCCCAAAAGCGCTATTGCAGATGTGTGTTTGCAAAAGCCATCCAACAGCACTATGCAACAAATTGTTCTGCAGAAGAAAAACTCCAGCTAGCAGTTGAAAATTACACCTTTTTTAAAACCATTTATTGTAGTTTCTTATACAATAACTGGACATTTGAAATTCTATCTGGATACCCTTGTGTACACAAGAACAATATCCACCTTCTTTAATTCTGTGGTATACAGAGTTTGTCTGGATCACAGTGTGAATTTTGTGCCTCACACCTCTCACTGCAGGCTGCAGACGTAGCAGATGCATCAGCAGGTGTTAAGTTTCAGACCATCTAGAGGAAATGTTACAGCTCTGAAATACTTCCTTTCTTTCTCAGTCATATCTCCCATTCACCGAGCAGAGCGAGGATACATATCTCTGGTCTTGGTGCCCTTGAATACATTTAGTTTTCTCTTTCTTCAAAGATGCAGCAGGAAAATCAGTTTCTTAAGTAGCTGGGCAAAGCCACCAGGTTCAGCGACCATCAAAACCTACAAGATGCAAGGCCAAAGGCTCTGACCTGCAGGACAGTGGGTATATCATCCCCACCAAAGCTTTATAAACCATGCTAAAATCCTTCTTCATTGTTTTGTCTTAACACTATCGACCGTGGGCCACATAATGCAATGGAGACAGCATGTGATTAAGAGGCACCATGTAAGAAGCTTACACAGATTTTTTTTTTTTTTTAATGCCTAAATGCATTAGAGAGTCCTCATCGATGTGTGCACTTGTGCAGCACACAGCGAAGACCTTGCTGGCTGTCCCCCACAGAGACAGGCCTGTGGCAACCTGGGCTGAACATAAAATGAGTGTGCAGGAAAAAAATGCAAGATCTGAAAATATTAATGGTCAGTTGCTTCTGGTTTTCCATATAAAACAGCTAAATATATTCATGTTGTTAGTACAGTATTAGTAATGAACAACCCTGACTGTTCTGGTGTTGTATGATATTGCTCTCCTCACTCCCTACAGCATTACACTTGTGTGCACAAGTGCGCACACCCTGCTACAAAATTTTCTGCTGTGATTCCCCCTCCCTCCCCAGCTAAAAAGCATTACAGCTACTACTGGCACCAGCAGAGAAAGGAAGGAGGTACAGCATATTTTTTAACAATGGGGCTAAGCAAGCTAATAATTAGAATCTGCTATGGTCAGCTCCATTATAGAATCCTTTACTGAAGGCACATTGGAAATGTGTCCTTTCTAAATGGTTTTCTCCTATAAGACCCACACTCACACAGAAGGCAGATGTGCATCTGTGGTTTGCAGCCTTTTGATAATAAGTTGCCCACGACTAAAATTTAACAACCTGAAGAAAGCAGCAGATGAACCCAGCTTCTGAAGAAGCAAAAGAAATGTTCCTGTTATGAGGATGTCACACACAAAACTACTTGAACAGAACATCTGTTGTCTATAATCTGGTAGTAGTCTAGTTTTTGTACTGCACAAAGAGATCCTAAAGCATGGACAGATGTGTGGTTAAAGGCTGTGTGCAGGACAGTCCCCATCCCGTGCTACACTTTCCTCTCAGATGAGAGAATAAAACCTCACGCCTACCAGAGCGCCGTCTCACTGTCAGCACACATTTGGACAGCCTAAGACCCTATGGCTTGTTTTATGGAGTACCAGCCTTGTATCAGTCAACCTGAGCCTTTGTCCTTGTGAAATCATGCCAAAAAGCTGCTCGGGCCAGGGACAGATGTCCTTTGTCCCAGAACAGATGCGGCCTTGCTTTGTGCCCTTTCTTTCAAGGCCTCCTGGCTGGGGCTGCAGTGGCACCCTGTCCCCTAAATTGCCGTGTCTGACATCTGCCATAGCGGCACAGGGGACAGCCCCGCCTCGGATGCAGAGCAGCTGCGTGAGCCGTAAGGGCACTGCTGATGCGCAGCTGCCAGGATCCGATCGCTCGCTGCTGCCGTGGGCGTAGGTCTGTGTGGCAGGGGGTTCCTAGGCGCGCTCCCTGTCCGCGTTTCATGACCGCGGGAGGTTACACGTCTGTGACTGAAACCGGTGACATTGGCGCTGCGGATGCAAAGCAGCAGGCCGTGGGGAAGCACTGGAGTGGCTATGGCTGAGTCAGCAAGGCCCAGCCACTCCCTCCCACCCCTCTTTATCTTGCAGCAGCCCGTGCAGCAAGCTTCCCCTTGTACCACACTTGCTGGGTGAGTTAGAAGAGCGCGTTAGAATGGTCTTAGCTCTCCCAGAGTAGAACAAAATAGCTCTATTTGCATCCCTAGGCTGGCTGTTTCCGCGCTGATCTTCACAAGCAGAACATCCTTCACAAGACTCCTGTAACATTCCTACAGAACTCATAGGCAGGAGCAATGATAAAGACCTTTAATTTGTCTTCCCCATAGAGTTCTGCTTCTTTACCGGCATTCAGAAAGAAACCCTCTGTCCACAGCTCTTGAAAAATCCCTATCCAACAGCAGGCATGGAATCACTATGGCTGTGTCTAACCTCATCTTAAGCATATTGCGGGATGCTGAATCATCCAGATATTCTGCCTTTGTAGATTGTCTCCCTACCTTTAAATTTATGCCTGCTATAAGCAGTATAGCAACTGGAAAATAACCCGCTTCGAGGAGCTTAAAATTATTTTTTTTTTACTTTTTTCTACACTCATTTTTAGTCAGATCAGTTCCTTGAACCACTTCACTGCCTGATAACAGAACTACGTGGAGTGGGAGCAAGCATGGACTCAGCCAGCTGGATTTGGACCGGCTTCAGCCTCGATGAAACTGAGTCCTCCTTTGAGAAGGGAGGCCTCAACCAAGGCATGACTCATGCGATGATCTGGAAGATTTAAAAGAAATGAGGTGAGCGATAGCAGTGGAGCCTGAGGTATTAAAAAAAGGGTGCATGAAGTAAGGTGGTGTACTTCCTGAGCAGCTGAGCCCTTGTTGCAGCCTGTAATGCCTCTTTTTTTTTCATACACACCATCATTTGGTTGCCTCATGGCTGAGGTTTAAGCTACCTATTTTCTAACTGCTGCCTGGACTTGCTACGCACACCTTCTGGAGTGTGAAGCTATGCTGCTCACATCTGTGAAGCTCAAATAGAGAAATATCTTAAGGCACTCCGAGGAGGAAAAGTTCCCTGTGAAACCTGAGACAGCTACAAGTGCTCATGGAACTGCAGTGGGGAGAAATCTGAGTTTGCTTTGAAAAGGTGTGGAGAAAGTATCACTATTTTCATCAAGCAAGTATGCTCATATATTTTCAGTCACTGCAGGAATAGCCCCGAGGTTGGAAACTGTGGAATGATTTAAAACTGCAGAGAAAAAAAATCAGAGATATGTCCCCTCATGTCTCATGTTCTCTTCCTGGAGCACATACAATAGTCATTGATTTTGATGTTTGGTATCACATCTTTAATTTGTAGGGAAGTTTTCTGTAAGTTATGACATGTAAGGGCAAGTGAAGGCCTTGTTCTCTGTCCCCTGGGGCATCTGAAATAACTTTTGTCTTGGAAAAAAAGGAGTAGGTTCAAGTGCACAGACTTCCTCAGAGGCCTCACTTTACAGGGCAAACTCCATGGATCCTTTTACCTGAAATGTTAACAGCAGGAGTTTCAAAAATACTATCCCATTGTTTTCTGCAATAATTTTTCTCACTGAACTCAGAAATAGTCCCAGCACAGCACAGTCACTGCACAAAGCTGCTTCTTTCTTCCAGCAGTTGAAGAGGAACATGTGTCGTGTCATCAGCCTGGAGATTAGGGCCAGCAGATGAATGTCAAGGGTTAGCCAGCAGTGAAACATTAAGCATCTCTCTCTTCCTCAGGCATTGACAAAGGCTTCATATCCCTCCCTCAGGACTAGCCATCTCCTAAAGATTATCTTTAATATACAACTTATTTCAAGCAGACTAATCTCCCCCTTTGTCTAGACCTCACAATACAGCTTTCAAACAAGAAGTGCAAATGAGGACATTTGTATGTTCTCTCCTCATCCCTCCTACGTGAACAGCCAAGAGACCAACAGGGAATAGTGACTTAGATGTTGGATTTGGTTTATATGCTGAAATAAAATCACAATCCAAATAGTAATAGCATGACAAGAGAAGGATTCCTTGGGTATATTCATTGACTCCACAGGCATTTCCTCAGAGATAGTCTTTGAAACTCAGGGCAAAGAGCTTCCTCCTAAGACAAAGGGGTTTTCATCTTTTATAGATGACTTGTTGCAGAGATCTTTCCCTGGTTTGCTGCTTGGACTCCAGTTTTCAGATGTGACCTCTTTCTTTGAGAAACCCTCAGAAAGCCTTTGGTGCTACTGGCATTGACCCTCCGTGGGAAAACCTGCCAGTGCCAAGGAAGAGGAGGTGATGTTTATACTGTGCAACAATTGGGTGGCTCTCAGCCAGCAAGAAGTGAGGTCCCAAGGGTCATGTGTGCCCTGCTCCACTGCCTATACTGAAAGAATGCTAAAGATCCCCAAAAGACAGCCGCTGCTATAGACTTATACTGCAGGTTCTTTGTTGGTGTTTCAAGGATTTTATTTTTAAAAATATTTTTCTGGCCACAGCTCCCATCTGTTTTTCCTAGAGTTGGTGGATGGTCAATTAACTAGAGTTTGGGGAAATCAGCAGTTTTTTGTTTGCAATCATTCATGCAAATCTTTCTCTGCCTTCAGTCTGAGCTGATTTGCAAAGACAAACAACTAAAATAAACACAGCTATAACACTCCCTGGTTCAGAATCAACTGAATATTCATCTCTGGAGGTACTGTGTGATTTTTAGGTAAAAGCATAAATCACTCCAAATTTACTTCATGTTTGAAAGAGATCCATCACCAGATGGGCCTGCCTTGGTGTCAGGGGCTGATAGAGAAAGACTGCACTCACGCTTCCTTCCTGGGAGCAGCAGGAATTTCAGTGGAAGTACTCACAGAGTAAAAGCTGAATGCTGAGCAGCAGCCTCACAATTTAGTCTTTTAGGTTAACTCCATTTCCTTGGCTTCCTCATTGACTGATCAGGAGAAAACACCCTTCAAATGGCTTATTCCCCTGACTTCCCTGCTCCTCACCCCATGCTATTCATCTTCAGCTTTGCCAACATGGCTCAGCGGTAAAACCAGTAAGGGGAAGAGTCCAGCTTAAAAACCACACAGCACGGAAATTTGAGGGAGAGGGTGGAAATAAAGAGTTAAAACCTTAATTGGTTGCCCAAGCCCATTTTGGGTGGGATCCCACCAGCCACTGTGTTAGCCCAACAGACTGGGGAGCATGGAAGGGAGGAGGAGAAGTAAGGGCAGGCAGAGATGGAGCAAGTCTCACTGACAGCACAATGGCTTGTGAAACCCTGACCTGACCCAAAGGGGACAGGAGCTTCATAAGGCAGTGCTGCTGCTGCTGCAGCACCCTTCTGAGCGTGCCATGCCATGGGCAGCCAGAGAAGCAGATTTAAATCCCTGTCGCCTGCAAATGAACATAAAAAATCTGTAGCTTTGCAGGGAGGAAAAAAGCAGAGGTTATGTTTCATTGCTCCTTGCCTTTTATGATTAGATACTGATCTAAAGCCCACTGAATTCATTTGAAAGGCTGTAACTGAATGCACTGGTTGAGATCAAGACTTCAGATCAAATATTTTAAAGACATTATCAATTCCTCCACTGGCTACAAAGCACTGAGGAGGAAGCCTAGGAAAAGACACAAAAAGGAGAAAGAAACGCAGAGAGACAGAAACAGCTGTGAACCATTGAAACAGGATGTTACTGCGAGATGTAGTTTATAATAATTAGTCGATCAACATGCTAGGCAAGGGATTTTTTTCCATTTTGAACCAGTAGATGCACAGATGGGGTCTATAATAGAACTGGCATGTGTCTGGATTTTTTTTTTTAAGGGCTGCATAATTTTACAACGACTACTAACATTCACATGTGTTGATATAATGGTAAGAGTACTCAAACTTCTGAGAATTAACATTGTCAATCTGGCTTCCTGCCCGTCAGGTGTCATTGAAGTTGCAATCACCCTTGTCTGGAGCAGAAGTAATGGCCACAGACTGTGTAGATTCATGAACTCCTCCGAAGTAGCAGTAATAGCTGTGGTAGGAATACGATCAAAAGTCATTTAAGAAATGTCATTTTCCACAAGCTTTTAGACAGAGGTACAGTGCTGACTACGTTGATGAATATCAAGCTACAGATCTGCTTTTGAGGCAGAGTTAGAAATGAGCTTTTCCAAGTCCTATTCCAATGCTCTTGCGATCTACAATACGGTTTCCACATGAAAGAGAACATCAGCACTCACTATCCATTTAGACCACACTGACAAACCATCTCCAAGGGCATTCCCAAGCATTTCAATGTGCTCCTCTCCACCAGTTAACATCCTCTCTGATGTTCACAGATTTATCAGTTCCAGCCACACTCTCCTCAAACCATCACCAGACATGGTCTGGGAGTTAGAATGGTCTAGGGACCCAGGAGGTGGTTCGTCTGTGACAAGCCTACTCTGGAGTTCACAATAATCTCCCTAGCCCAGAGGTGGGCCGTCACACCCAGGTGGCCAGCTGCTTGGGTTGTTTGTGGCCACAACCATAGAGGCCACTTCACAAATGTGCCTTCTGATTGCCAGCCGTGGGCTTATTAAGCGGCCAAATTTTCTAAGGCAAGTTTGAGGAGGGATCATTACCGAATCAAACGACACGATCTCTAATGAAGAGCCTCAGAATAGGAAATGTACGTCAAGAAGTGTGTATTCTGCCTCTCTCCAAGGACAATGTCAGGAGTACATTTTGTTCTGGGATTTCCACAAGGAAGCAATTAACTCTTGGAGATTAGAAAATAAAAATGACTCAAGATTTTAAAATCTGGCCGTGTTAGGAAAGATCAGCACTAGGGAAACGCAGGCAAACAGGCGTTCAAAATTCCTCTCATGCAACCAGCTCAGCTGAACGCCACCAGTTCACAGCAAGTGCAGGGGGTCCCCTCAGCAACTCAGCACCTTCAAAATACTTATTGAAGTGACCAGCTTCAGCAGGGAAAGCTTAGCCTTAAGCTATGTACCCATCAGAGACCCATACATAAAACATTGCGCTAAAAGAAGCTATTCCAGCATTTGGTTGTTCCTAAGAGTGGTTCAAAGTATTCTGCAAAAAATATTGGAGGCTGTGTCCTGATCTCTGGGATACAACCCCATTGTGATATATGCTACTGCAGTCATATTTGTCAGTGTTTTAAAGAAAGGCCAGTACGGTGCTAATCTGATCAAACCACAGGCTCAGCGCTTAAGCAATAAAACTGCAGAGTTTTATTGGTCTTTATTACTGCACATCTTAAAATCCCTGACATGTAATATGACATCTGAAAGACTCTTGCTATCTGCTTTTAAAAGCATAGCTCTCCTAGACAGGAAAACAATAGAGTGAAAACGTAGTAATAATTGAAGTAACCACAGTCCAACTAGGTAATAATCATGAGCCTCTCTGAAGAGCATCCTATTTAGGATGGTTCCCACTGATCCCTTATATTTGCTTGATTTTATCAGCAATGTCAGTGAATCAACAGCCCTAAGAGCTGAGGGCAGTACAGGCAAGGACTGCATGGCACCACACCAAAATGAACCTTACTGCTCCAAAATAAGTTGCAAACTCTGGGACATCAGGTCAACAAAACCCACCACAAAACCCGAAACGAGAGTGTTCGAGCTCTGAAGCAGCCAGCATGAAGTAAACAATGCTGTGCTAGTAGAGCCACAGATATTTTTTTTTCCCCAGTGTGCATGTCATTCAGGTTTTTGGTTCCTCAACTGCTGGTAGCTGAATTCCCATCTCACAAAAACATTTTGGAAGAAAATCCCCCAGAGATAGCCTAATTTCCCTTTTTTTTTTTCTCCCCTTCATTTCCATAGCTCTGTGGAAGGCCCACCCACAGTTTTGGCTCCCCATTGCAGCTCTCTATTCTGTTTAAATTCTTTTCTTGCTCAGTTATTTGCAGCTTCCAATTAGAGAAAAATGTCTGCAGGGCTCTTATTAATTAAAAAAATAACAATAAAATCCTCATTTCAGTGCTGAAACCATATTTGCAAAGCTACAAATATTTCAAAATCCCGGCTATGTTTTTTTTTTGTTTTGTTTTCTGTTGTTCTCTGCCCCAGCTACTCCCAAAATCATTACCTACAATGGATAAAGACAAGAAATATACCATTGTCTACAGCAGCAGTTCTCAGTTCGAGGTTTCTGAACCATCATATATCCACGACGCTTTTCCTCAAGAGATGCCAGAGTAGTCCTCAGAGGGAAAGGGTTGCAGACAACTGAAGATGTTATAGCACAAACCATAAGGGCTGCATGACCACTTTTTTGACATTAAAAACGACTTTGGTATAGAGTGGGAGTTTTCACTTGAGTAACAGTGCACTGTGATAACTTGTGAAAATACTTCCGTAGCTCCATTAAAGGATATAACCAGGAACAACACCTGTGTTCTAGGCTATCTTCTTCAGGTTCTGCCTGAAATTAGACCATGTATGTCTTTACCAATTTTTTGTAATCCATGTTTTCTGTCTCTGATCCCCCCTCTGGTAGTGGTACATGCATTAATTGGTGTCTTATTATAATACTGTTCCCTCAAATCTTCTTAGGGCACAGTAGTCTTGTACCCCAGCAAAACACTGTCTTCATTGCACTGCCACTTTATTTCACTTAACGCAATTATAAAATAGCATACACATCTGCTAAATAACATTATTTGTGAAGTAATAAATCCCCTGTAGCACAAACAATAAAAATTTTTATAGAGAGCATATTTATCTTTTGACACGTTATTATATTGACTCATGAAAAATAGAAGCAATGTCCTCTTTATTTATCTAGTCTAACTTGAAGGATGCTCTAGCCAGGTCCTTCCAGGAAGAAAGGATCTTGAATATTTGATATATATGATTAGTGAAGTCTGCAGTGACCTCTTCTAGTATTCTGTATTGTTAAAAATCATTGAACCTCACAGAGGAACAGGTGCTTTAAGAGTTGTCATGCATTTAAGATAGTTTCACAAAGCCATTAAGTATCTTGAAAGAAACAGGTAATTCAAACTGTTAAGGAACTTTAACCAAAACATGGTTAAAAGTCATCATCCAAAACAAAAGGTCATGAGAAACTGCTTGGGATTTTGACTTCTGTGCATCGGTGGGATTCCCTGGGAACTATTTTATCTTTCTCAGAAAGAGACAACAGGAACACTTCTGGATATACCTCTCCAGGTAGATTCTTAGCCTTAAAATTACAAATTACTACACTAGCCTTGCTTTTTCTATAGCTGAGCCCCTCAGCAAATGTGCTGGCTGCTAACAGCATGTTGAAATGGACCCAAAAGGCAATGAGCTCTAGAGGCATCACTTCCGCGACGGCTGAGATGCAGGGTCCTTCCATCCAGACCCTGAGAGAGTAAGAGCGGACAGTGCTCATAAATGAGATCTTGGCTTAGGCTCTCCTCCAGTCCAGAAGGGTTAGACAAAAAAGAAACTACAATGAACACAAGTGATAAAGCTGGGATCGTAACGCAGTATTAACTAAAACACCAAGGGTTCCCCTTATCCCTGTTCTGGAGCCGCCCTGTTCAGCCGGCACTCACTGCCTTTCCCCAGCACACAGCAGTACATGCTCCCTCTTGCTGGCACATCCCAGCTCAGCTGCTGCCGTGGCAGTCCGTGAAATTCACCCTACAGAGCAAGCCTGGGGATGCTGCTTCACCCCGTGCTTACTTCTGCAGTAGCTGTGCCAGATGAAGAGAGCTTTGCTGTTCTGCTGCGAGGCACTGCGCGGGAGGCAGCGGAGCACAGAAGGGAAAATTCCAGCTATGGCTGTGTTTCCCCTTCCCACAATACCTTCACTGTCATAAACAACAACAAACTGTGGGGCTGCAGACCATGCTGATCCCCAAGTGCAATTCCTGCCAATTCCAACCCCTCCTTATAGAGATCGTTTTCTCAGGCACATTTAGCTAGCTCCAAGCCCCTGTGCCTGTCTAAAAAACCAATATCTATTATTAATAAATGACAATACATAATTAATAGCAATATTCAGAAGCAGTTCTGCTTTGCACTGCTCTGGCTACCAGCCAATCAAGCTTTACACAGAAGCAAGCTAGAAGATTAATTTTAACGTTATCCTGTTATTTAAAGGATATTCCATCATATATTTCTAGGGTAACCAGAAGGCAACAACTTCATTCATAGAGTTCAGTACCAACCAGGTGAGCCCATCCTGCAACACAGAAATACACTTTCTTACCAATGGCAGAGACTGCGTTATGAATTATGCAACATAGCCAGAGACAGTCTTTCTCTGAGCTACCAATGGCCCAAGTGAGGGCTGAGTAATGCTGATGAGACAGCAGTTCGCACATACACAAACTGCTGCTTGCATATGGGTCTAGAATAACTGCCTAGCAGCTCTTCGTATCCCTTCAGAAAGCTTTCCAAAGATGTGCCATGACAGCTAGTAGCACTGTCCCTATTCTGCAGAGGAAGACAAGGCATGGGTAGGTAGGGCAGCTGGCCAGAAGCTCACCAGCAGAGCCAGGAACAGCAGCTATCAAGCTCTATCCATGTCCTGTTGAGTCAGCCACATGCAAAGGATCACCTCAGTAAAATAAGGAGGACCTTGCCACAGTAGACCTTCCTATACAAGTATGGCAGGAAGAGACTTTGGGTGCTGATCCTGTCTGCTCTGGACCTTTCTCAAGCACTGTGATAATTTCAGAAGGATTTACTGAAAGCGTTTGTAAATTATTATCATCCTTCGCTGCATTCAGCATTAACTACTGCAGTTCTCAAATCCACAAAATAATTTGAATGTAGATGAGTAAGACCAGAGCCATAGATAATCAGAGAATCATATCATCATAGAATGGCTTAGGGTTGGAGGAGCCCTTTAAGCCCATCTAGTTCCAACTCCCTGCCATGGGCAGGGATACCCTCCCCTAGACCTGGTTGCCCAAAGCCCCATCCAGTCTGGCCTTGGACACTGACAGGGAGGGAGCAGCCACAGCTTCTCTGGGCAGCCTGTACAAGTGTCTCACCGCCCTCACAGGGAAGAGTTTCTTCCACATAACTAAACTAACTCTACCCTCCTTCAGCTTAAGGCTATTACTCCCTGCCCTGTCTCTCCATGCCCTAGTAAACAGCCCCTCTCCAGCTTTCCTGTAGGTCCCTTTTAGGTACCTGAAGGCTGCTCTAAGATCTCCCTGGAGCCTTCTCTTCTCCATGCTGAACAAGCTCAACTCTCTCAGCCTGTCTATAGAGGAGAGGGGCTCCAGCCTGCTGATCATTTTTGTGGCCCATCATCAGAAAAAAAGAGAGTTAAATAGAAAAGCGCCATTCAAAAACATTCAAATCATGTCAGTAAATAAGACAGCAGTGGCCTTCTTTGGGGGGTAGGAACTGTGCTTGGTGTGGAAGTTCATGAGAGAGGAGATTTATGAGTTCAACTTTGGAGATTTTTCACTTGACCTATAAGGTAGGGAAATCTGGGGCATAGGGCAGATTATCATATTTTCTGGAAAAAAGTGCCATTTCAAAGGCTGTACATATCAAAGCGGGCATGTTAGCACTGCAATTTGCCTAATACATCCATTCCCCAATACCTGTGAGTAAAGGCCTGTTTCTGCACTTGGCAGAAAGAAACGGCAAAGGCAAAGCAGAAATGGTGATGAGGGCACCACTCTCTGTGGAACAGCAGTGATCCAGGCCTGTCTGATAAGTTTGCATGGATTTTAACCTGCTTTTGTACTTCTGCTCCTCTCCTAGGCTAGAACAAGGAACTTTTTTGGCAGTAGTGTTAGATACGGCCTGCCTGCATTGTTCCACTTCTGTTCACAACGAGGTTTTTCTTGGAAAGGAAGACATGTTTAGAGCATCACAGAGAATTCATCTGGGGCCTTTTACAGAGCATGTCATGGCCAAATTCTGACTCCTGCGTAGCAATAGATGCACAATGACTAGTTTTGAAGTCAGCTCTTGAGTATTTCAAAGCAGAAAAAGCATTTCCCTCTCCTGCTGGGAGCAAGGCTACATATTGCTGATCACAGTGACTTCTCACAGTGATCACTTCCAGTGGCAATAACATAAACCGCATTTCAGCATTTGCTGACCATAAGGCTTTAACAGTTTCAGCCATAAGCAAGCCACATATTTTTCTTTTCTGTCATAGATGTGTGAATTTCAGTTGAAAACTCTTAATAAATACTTATTCATGTACCTTGTCCAGTTCAGTTTCTCAAACGCTTTGAGCAAGAAAACTTACTTCTGTACTTCTACAGACGCTCCAAATGGCTTTAAAGTTCTCAACAAACTTATCACCTTTGAAGACTCATTTAAGCATCCAAGCTCTTCCTACACATCAAGGGCAAATTTGAATCCTGAGACAAACGCTATAAAATTTTGGACATGCACTTCCACTACAGTCAGACATTGCAAAAACCACTCTGTACTAGAACTAATCCTACGGATCTTCCTTCACTTCAGCCTGAGCAGCCTGCAATAGCTCAGAGACACCCAAACGGTGCTGGGCTTGAAAACTTCTACACTGAGAAACATTTACAAAAGTCTTGCCTCCTTTTAATCTCTTATTTTTCTCCCTGGAGTAAACTGGCTAGCTCAGGGCTGGTTTCTGATGTGCTGTGTTAAAGGGGAGGAATACTAGTACAGAGTTCCTTTAAATGTCAGGCACAAACAGTCAGTGCAGATGCCATATTTTCCTTGGAGTTTCTTTATCTTACAGAACACGTGTGTTATTTTGCACACACACAAAAGCAGTCCTAGTCTTCTACTACTAACAACAGAGATCTGACCTACGATCTTTGGCCCAGTTACCTCTGAACTCACACAGTCTAATCCTCACCCTCCCTTTCTGCTGATAATAGACACAATTATTATAGCTGTGCTCATTCTTCTAGCTGTGCCTTCTAAGCCCGGGCTCTATGCCTGGCAGGAGCTCATCCCTAGCAATGGCACAACATTCCTACAAGGCAAAAGATGCTTCAGGAGTCTCAGGGTTGCTACCCGAGCCCTGAGGAATACCTGGAGTCGCAGAGGGTGGAATTTCACAGTTTCTCCCTTTGCCACGTTGTAAAGCCACCATCTACTCTGAAATGTACGGTACTTGCAAACTGCTTTTGCCAGGGGTTAAATACTTTTTTATTCACAACACCACAAAGACTTCTCTGTGCAACAGTGCCAGAAATGTCTAGGAATTCTGCTTGGCTTCATTTATATCTCTCTGGATGCCATGTGTACAATATTTTCATACATTAAGGGTTTCTACAGAATTTATCATAAGCCATAATGGTTTCCAGGAGAATTGCTGGCTCAGCTTTAAGAGTGAATAGCTTCACCTTTAGTTTAGCACTTCTGTCAGGCTAGGATCAAATCCAGACACTCTCAATTTTTCTTTTAGTGGATCATCTACACTTAATCTTAGCTTCTGACAAACAGGATTAAGAAAACTCTCTATTTTTGTTCAAGGTCCCAAGCCCATACATAAACACTGTAATTTACAACATAATGGCAGCTCTTGCAAGGCATAAGTATAAGTAGCAGTAACAAATGTCCCTTTTTTTTGAGAAGTTCTTGTTTCCGGAGGTAAAAATCACTCAGTTGAAGCAGTTTGTGTGTGACCTTCACACGCCTGATCTCCACAACGCACTGAAAATCCCGCTGCAGAACTGGAGGATCAACACAGTCCCTTCTCATCTGGAAAACTGAATGAGATTACATAGAACAGCAACAATTTCTCACCTGATCCCTCCTGCAATTGAGGTTTGCCAAATTGCTTTGGAGATTTCAGAGGGGCAAACTCACCCACCGAGCTGTGGGAGTTATGGCCGGGTTCAGTGGGCTTTCGGTACAGTGAATGGCTTCTGAGTACTGCCAAAGTTACGGCGTGTGTGGAGGTAATGAGATGGAATCACAGATCAGGGAAGCCTTCATTTGGTAAGATATTTCAACAAAAATAGAATATTCCTAAGGGTCTAGTACATTAGTTTAGATGGTGAAAAAAAAAAAACCCACAGAAAAAAAAGCCCTGCAATTTATTTTCCATGGAGACTTTAAGCAAGGCAAGAAAGGGTTTTCCGAAGGAAAATGGTTTGGTTTTAATTTAACAAACAAAAAGATTTTCTGCTGTAAAGACTTTTGAATGAAACATTTTTATTATTAGTGAAAAATCCCTTTTTTGGCCAAAATGAAAATTCCAAATGAGATGGGGGTGGGTGATAAAAAGGTTGTGAACAACTTCTGCAAATATTCTGGGGAAGCTTTGCCTCCTGGTACAGCCACCGCAGGCTAGAAGATAGTACACCCGGAATGTTTTCAAAAGCAGATATTTAATTTTCCCTGTTCTTGCTTCCTTTAATGCTGAGCTTGCAGAAACAAGAGGCTGAGGGGAGGAAAGACTCCTGCAAAGCATGTCTGTGCTCCCTGTGGGCTGGCTTAGTCCACATCTCCCCACTCAGGCCCTGGATCAGACTGAAATGGCTTCAGGCATGGCACTGTGGTGGTTTTTCCACCACGCTGAAATAACGATTTGTGTAAATCACTTTTTCTCTATTCCCCTAATGTTCCTGCAAAGGCCTGTTGACCGAACCTGGCTATCCAAGTACCACGTCGGAAGGGTGAGCATGGAGCTAAAGAAAAGGGGAGCAGGGAAAAGGGCAATATTTTTTCTTTGTTTGAAAGGATGGGCGGACTCTGAAATACAGAAAGCACTTCTTGTAACGATTTCTTTAGCACGTTAGGTTTTAGCCTAAGAAACTTTAAATAAATGATAAGCTTTATACAGGGATAAGAAAGCTCTGAATGATATTCCGGCAGGGAGTATTTCAGCGAGCCACATAGGAACAAGGATAATAAGAGTTAAATTGCTCCTGCTCCAACAGCATATTTTTCTTAAAATAAATGCAATGAAAGCACCATCCCCCGAGTATCATTTGGTATTCTGGAGCCAAAATCCTCCCATATTTACACATAAATCTAGAGGCCTTATTCACAGGATACCCATTGCCTCAACTTGTTTCCCAAAACGCTCCCCCCACCACCCCAGGTACAACCCAACATCTGCAGTCAGGCTGTGGATCTCAGAGGACATAGTCCAGAGGTGTATCAGGATAACCACGTTCAGAGCTGTAAGTCTCGTACTTATGGCTAATGAATGCCCGATGTTGCAGAGGCTTATGTACCAGCGGAGGCCAGCAATGTCTGAACAGGGGTAGTTTAAATTACCATGTATAACAGTGTTCAGACTCCTTTTATCAGCAATAAGGGGAGGAAAAAATGTGATTTGAACCTGACTCGAGCAAGGCAAGGTTATTACTCATATCCCAAGGAAGTGCGGTGTGTGCGATGAAGTGAAAATGCTATTAGAGAAGAACAGATTCCTGTTATGATAGGCCAGGTAAGCACTGGTTTCACTGGTACAACGTTAATTACACATTCACTCTTTCACATAATGAAAAAAAGCCTCATGTAGCGCCTACAAAAGGGGTTTGCACTTTTGCATGTAATGAAACCCACAATGACAAATGCCAGCAGCACCGTACACCGATGCCATGAATAATGCATAACGCAGAACTGCAGAGCTAAAAGCAGAGAAATAAAACCGCTGATCCTCCCCCCACAAACCTACAGACAGATCAAGTCTAATCTTCCGAGCAACCCAAATGGTTTCAAGGCTTCTGTTTCAGAGTGGGGAAACTAATGAATGGTCACGGCAGCTTTCACTTTTAGACTAGACTTAAGCATTACCTACCAGCTTATGTGTCTGCCTGTGGCACTACCTGGTACTTTATGCAGCCATCCCCAGCAAAGCCCAGGATTCACCTGGCTGTCTCCCTCCAGGAGCAGTGTCTTCATAAAAATGGTGAGGCTGATGAGAGGAAATGAGGAGAGTTACCACCGTTCCCTGCTCTATTTACTTTGGTTTCTTAGATGTTTCTATGTCAGCTGGAAACCTCCTGAAACTGAGGAGGAGAAGCAACCCCTGTGTTCTGTTCTTATTCAGCCATGCTATATCCTCAAACAGTACTGGCTGGGTTACTGGGCAGCGCTGACAGCCTGGCTGGGCAGATGGTACCCAAAAACTGCCAGATCAGAAGTGGATGTGTCTCCACTGGCTCTAGAAAGCCCTGCAATAGCCCACGCTGAGGGTCTGGCTTTGATAATCATCTGGTTAAATAAACAGATGCCCACTGACTTCAGAAGACATCAACACATCCACCTATGGAGGGGTCAGCATAACCAGCCCTGCCAGGGAGAAACAGAAACATCCCATGGGCAAGGGGAACTGTGAGGAAAGCTGGGGGAGAGTGGCATTACTGGTCTGCACGGATGGCTAGGAAGAGACTGCAGGCCAAGCAGTTCAGTAAAATGCTTCCCTCTGTCATGATAAGTATTTAAACTGGAATTTGAATAAAATCTGGCCTGAATGAGGCAGCAGTGACCTAACTGTCCACTGATAACACCCCGCACTATCACAGAAACAAGGAAAGTCATCACTGCTCCACAGCTGCCTCTAGACCATGACAGGAGGGAGATATCACTTATTTCACCACCAATGCACATTCATGGGAAGCCATAAACTTTTTAATTCAGCATCCTCTTACAGCATTGGTTATCTCCACCACCTATTTTCTCCACTACACAGATTTTTAATATAAGTGCAAGTATGTATATGTTATGTAGCTTTTAATTGCTGGTTCACACCCCTAAGTATCACCTGTCTCTTATCCTACACAGAAATCCACTTTTAAGAGTCCCAATTAAATTATTGATCATGTTTCCACTGCACTATGCACTATGAGAGACTTCTTATAAGAACCTGGTCGTGTTGCCTCTACTGAAAAGATGGTGGCTGGAAATGCAGTAACATTTTAAACCAATTAAATTTCTTTATGGTTCTGTGTGTGACTGATACCCATCTTGAAAACCCTGCTGCACAGATCAGTGTCATTTTGTCCAGTCTGGACAATTCTTTCTATAGAATTTACATGATGGGTTAAAGTGAGAAGGACTTTTTAGAACAAGGTAAGTAGGAAAGTCCAGGAAAGAGGGCAGGTTAATCTTAATACAGAAATCCCACCATGTGAAGCAAGAGTGTTTGGTTTGGAAAGCCAAACCTCTTTGCCCAGTGCAGATAAGCACTAAGACAGGGCTGCTGGCAGCATGAGACAGGAGGCTCAGGGAAACTCGCTTATTTCCACAAGCATCTTCTCAGACCGCATTGGAAGAGCCTTTATATATTAAAATGCAACATTCTTATGCATGCATGGGCAGACACAATGGGGTACTGAGAGACTGTCTGTTCAATGGGCATTGCCATACCATTTATGTACGCATGCATGGGCAAAGCTAATGAAATGCAGACACAACTTGGCTTATTGTACAACCAATAACAGTATATGCAAAAGAAACAGGTTTTTAAGAGACGGTTAATTCAATCCGCTGAGAACCTACCTCATCCTGGCACCAAAAGACAGAGCAGCTACTGAGGGATAGCTGTCCAGTAAAAAAATTCAAGCCTACCCCTAATTTAAGGCTCATGTTAGCGTGCCACAAGTCCAGTTACATTCAGAAGCTAAAAATTCAGAAGGCATTTAAGAATGTTGCCCTTTATCAGAGCCTTGGTTACTGTCAACCATGTTTCCATTGGCTCTTGCTGAGGTCATATATCAGTATAAGAATATCAAATATCAGTATAAAAATGTTACTAAGGTGTGTTGTGGGGTTTTGGTTTTTTTTCTGAAGAAGACAATCAAAGACTTTTTCTTTTTTCTTGCTGAACTTCCAGAGAGAAAGGGAAAAAGCCTGTTGATGTACCAAGAACAAATGGGACAAGCATAAACCAAAGAAATGCTGGATGAGATGATCTGAAGAGCATGAAATGATGCTTAGCAACCAGCTGAGGATTTGCAACTTGCATCCTTGCCAGCTTGAGACGGCAAGGACCATCAGGGGGAAGACTTCCCTTGAAGCCTGAGGAGCCTTGAAGAATTGCTTCACTACTCCACAGACTAAA
Source organism: Zapornia atra (assembly GCA_013400835.1). Taxonomy (NCBI): domain Eukaryota; kingdom Metazoa; phylum Chordata; class Aves; order Gruiformes; family Rallidae; genus Zapornia; species Zapornia atra. The sequence continues at coordinate 179,916 of VZTU01026657.1, forward strand.
GAACAAAGATTTGCTACATCAGGAGAGATGCTGGAGCAGAGTAAGGTGGCCCCATCTGCTCCCCATGTAACAACCAGCGCAACCAAGAAAAGGCAAAGGGTGGTAACAGTAGGCAACCCTACTCTGAGAGGTACAGAGACACCCATGAACCAACCTGATGCTATCTCTAGAGAGGTGTGCTGCTATCAGGGGCTTGGGTCAAGTGCACCACTGAGAGACCACCAAGCCTTCTGCAGTCCACTATTATCTACTGCTGTTGTTTCATGTGGGCACCAGTGATACAGCCAGGAGTTGTCTGAAGAGTATCAAGAAGAATTACAGAGCCCTGGTACTCTAAGGGACTCTGGAGCACACATACTTTTTTTCATCATTCCTCCTGATCAAAGGGAAGGGGTACAACGGGGCCAGCCGAATCTGGCAACTCAACAAATGGTTACAGGATTGGTGACACAGCCAGGGGTTCAGCTACTTAGACCATGGGACTTGCTTTGAGAAACTTGAGCTGATGGAGTCCATCTGTCCAAGATGGGGAGGAGCATCTTCAGTCATAGCCTGGCCAAGCAAGTGAGGAGGGCTTTAAACTGAAGTTACCATGGGAGGAGAACCTCAATCCATCCCACTTCTACCAGCTTGATGCCAGTGCTAGCAATAGATGCCCAGAACCTGGAGGAGCCCAAGTCAGCAGGAGAGCACATTAAGTGCAGCGCAAAGGAATTCTGGCCAGTCAGTCACCTTCATGAGGAGCCCAACTTAAACATCTGTGCAAACACACGTAGCAGGGAGCAAACAACAGGAGTTGGGTGATGCACACACAGCCACAGGGCTATGATCTTACAGGTATCGTGGAGATGCAGTGGGATGGCTCCTATGACTGGAGTGCTGGGATGGAAGGACACAGGCTCTTTAGCAAGGCAAGGCTGGGGAGGCAATGGGCTGTTGAGCTCTATGTCAGTGACCAACTGGAGTGCGTGGTTCTCTATCTGGGATGGGTGAAGAGATGACCAAGAGCTTATGGGTCAGAATTAAAGGGAGGGCAGGGGACATTATAGTGGGTGTCTGCTACAGGCTACATGACCAGGAAGACTGAGCAGAGGCAGCCCTCTATAGACAGATAGGAGCAGCCTCATGTTGACAAGCCCTGACAGAGGGGTGTTGGAAGTAGATGATCTTTAAGGGGCCTTCCAACTCAAAAAAAGAAAAATAGAGTGAGAACTGGGAAAATTCAAAGACAATTAAGACCATATTGCTGTTGCCCGATGCTACAGAGTCTTCTCCTGCCCTGTTTTGCCTTGGCGGAACATGACCTGCTTACATGATGACAGATACAGGTCAGCAAGGCCCCAGAGTTACATCTACCCTGGCGTTCTGTCCACCACCATATTCTCCCAGGGCATAAGAATCAGAGCAAATGCCTCACTCATATGTGGTGTGAAAAGTGGTTTATGTTTACTCTGCTATAGCCTGTCCTGTTGCCATGACCTGATGATGTCAAAGCTTGGCATCTTGCTTCACTGACTTTGAGGGCAGAGTTCGGAAGCAGGGCTGCAAGAATGACCATGAACAGCTAGGAATACAGTTTTGCTAATGCAAACTTAGAAAAGCTAACAAAGACCTCCAAGATAGGTTTTCAATTCAGTGTGCACAGTCACAGTTGATGCTTTCAAACTACTGCAGCTGGTTAGGTGAGTTATGATGCACCAGGAATAGCCCTCCAAGGAGAAGCCCAGAAATACAACTGTAACAAGGTTACTGAACATTATGAATGAACCATCAGGGGCCTTTCAGAGAGGTGGCAGTTACCATGTCTGTCTCCAGCTTGTTTTATCCATTTCTCAGGGTAATGAGAATGACAGAGTTCCTCAAACCACAGTAATTCAGGACTACATTAAACCTCTTAAGAAAATACACGCTTCCAAATGCTGCAATAATAGCTCAAACATCTGGACAGATCTTGTACCTTGAAAGCCAGTAAACTGGAATGGCCTCCTGAACTTTCTTTAGGGGTGCTTTCCATTTCCAGGTGAGCTGGTCAGGTTTTTTCATCATGCCTGATTAGCAGAAGCTTTGGAAGTTCTTTTAAAAAAGCTTTTCCTACTACTAGTTTTAAATCCTTATCTTTTGCTTGATGCAGCAAAATTTCTCATCTTATCATCCACACATAAAACTCTCCTGTCTGTTAGCTAGTTACAGGTCTGTGCTATACATTTTTACAGTGAATCTGGTTTTAAGTCCCTCCATCAATAAGATAGGAGGTAGTAAGTTTGGTGATAAGAAGAGTTACTAGGCTGCCATCTAGGACTTCAATAGTAAATAAAGAGGTCTGCAACTTGCATAATTATTTGAATTAGTAAAGCTCACTTGGATATCAAAATGTTGACCTCCTTTGGACAGTTAAGTTCCCAAGCTCACTCCCCTACAAACCAGTTCTGTCTGGGGGCAAGGGGGTGATCAGTTGCTTTTTCATGCCAGGAAGGAAATGAATTCAACATTTTACTTTTAGACATTTCCAGTTGTTCATGAGTAAAGTGCGAAATAAAGCCACATTTGTGATGCAAGCCAAATCACACAATAGCTGGCAAGATGGCATTCTTTTCTCCAGGGCTTACTAAACGTAGCATGACAAACACATTAACTCACTAGCAAAATTCAGGTGAAATTCTGGAGTTTTCAAATATTAAAGCCCTTTCCACAATACACGTATGGAGTTGTAACACCTTCTACAAAGCCCAACTGGTTTTTTAAAGTGTACAGACCTCCCTCACTCTCTGGAAGTCTGCTTGTTCTGCCTGGAAGCCTCCTGTGATGAGCGTGCCGATTAGTTCACTCACTGGTGATGGGCTGATCAGCAACAGAACAGGTGCCAAACTGTGGCGACCAGCAGAGAGCAACATGCAATTCGATACGAATTTTAGGTGAAGCCATTTTATTAGGAGAAATCACACAGATTCTATACCTTTATTACTGCAAACGTGGCAAGCTAAAAAACTGCTAATTGGTAACACACACTGTTCACACCATATTGATTGGTTAGTAAATATATCGAGTTCTGATAAACCTATCTTATAGCTAAATATTGTTAGTTTACCTTTAATGCCTAAAAGCATCCGCACACCTGCTGGTTTTGACCATCTTATTATGGTTGGTTCCTAACATGTTCCGTTACTCCCAAATACCTTCCCATAACTGCTTCTTGGTTTAGGGTAGCCTGTACCCCTATCAACAAGGCTGCTGTGTTTTGAGAAGGTGATTATTAAGATCCAATCTGCATGAGTAACTTTTCCTCTCTCATGGGAACAGAGGAATATTGTCAATCTTGGGAGACGAGAGCTAGGCCGCCGGCAGGCCTGCTGTCTTCCCCGACACCAAACCACGGTGGGTACACCACACCGAATGAATGCAAAATCACTTTCCATTGGTTCTCGCAAGAAACCCCGTAATAGCAAACAGAACTAACCTGAAGGGTAAAATCCAAATTCATTCCCCCTCAAAGGTTATCTCCTCTAAAACACACCATAGGTTACATAAATTCTGGATCAGCAAGAGAAGCTCATCATCTTGGTCCCGCTTACCCTAAATGTTGTTAGCTGGGATGCTTCCCTACGAAGAATTTGGACATGCAATGGATGAGCAGCAGGAGTCTGGCTGGAAGAAGGTCACTTTTCTTGTCTGCTCTTCCTGGATGATACTGGAGAATGCAAGTATGTAAGGTGTTGCACTTGGGCCGGAAGAACCCCAGACACAGATACAGACTGGGAGAAGAGCTTCATGAGAGTAGCCCTGCTGAGAAGGACTTGGGGATTGTGGTGGATGAGAAACTTAACAAGAGCCAGCAGTGTGCTTTTGCAGCTCGCAAGGCCAATGGGATCCTGGGCTCCATCAGAAGAGGGGTGGCCAGCAGGGACAGGGAGGTGATTGTCCCTCTCTACTCTGCCCTCGTGAGGCCCCATCTGGAGTACTGTGTCCAGATCTGGGGCCCCCAATACAAGAAAGATCTGGAACTGTTGGAGAGGGTTCAGAGGGGGGCCACAAGGATGATTAGAGGGCTGGAGCACCTCCCCTACAAAGAGAGGCTGAGGGAGCTGGGCTGGTTCAGCCTGGAGAAGAGAAGGCTGCGGGGGGACCTCATTGCAGCCTTCCAGTACCTGAAGGGAGCCTATAAGCAGGAGGGGATTCAATTTTTTGAAAGAGCAGATAATGGCAGGACAAGGGGGAATGGATTAAAACTAAAGGAAGGAAGGTTTAGATTAGATATTAGGGGGAAGTTTTTTACAGAAAGAGTGGTGAGGTGCTGGAACAGGCTGCCCAGAGAAGTAGTGGATGTCCCGTCCCTGGAAGTGTTCAAGGCCAGGTTGGATGGGGCCCTGGGCAACCTTGTGTAGATCCAGACCTGGAGGTTGGTGGCCCTGCCTGTGGCAAGGGGGTTGGAGCTCTATGATCCTTGGGGTCCCTTCCAACCCAGACCATTCTATGATTTTATGATTCTATGAATGCTCCCCACATCGCTGGATCAGGCCCTGGGATCCTTTACTAACTAACTAAACTAACTTACTAAAACTAACTGCTGAGGCTCATTTTCCATCCTTTTGCATCCATGTCATTAAAAATGGGTTTCAGTGTCCCAGATGTGCTGCAGAGCAAGAGCCTCAGAGTTTCCTAGTTTCCCTACCAGAGGCAGCTGCCCTGCCGCAGCTCTTCCCAGCAGCACTGACTGCTGATGTTTTCCTGGTGGTACTTTGCTTCACCAGTTCTCCCACCCCCACTCCCACTGCAGATAACACATATAGAAACTTCTTTCTCTTGCCTTTTAGCTCTATAGGGTTTTTTCCTTCTTTTTTGAAATTTTTCTCTGCAATGCTTTAATTTGGCAACATATTCAGGGAGATGCCCTAAGAAGTCAGTGTGAAGGGGCAGAATTAAAAAAAACTTATGCAATAAGAGCTATTAAAAATTCAGAGGCTGTTTTATTGCACATTTCAGTTGAAGCCTCTTTTAAGTTTCACTAGTAACTGGCTACAGTCATCAGATACATGCCCTTGCTGAACAGTAAGAATCATTACGACCTATCCGATAAGGATTTATGTTGCATTGACAGTAATATAACAAATCCCAGACACATGGAGACCATACTTGGAGGGGAGGGATGTGAATCCTTCCAGGCACGCATATAAACCAGAGATTAGTGCTAGTGTGCACATAAGAACAAATTTGTCTCACTTTCCCCATTCTGCCATCAGTATCAGTGCTCAGGTTGTCCAAAACTGATGCAAATTATAGAGCAGAAGAGTTATAACTCTCTAAGAATCTCTGTGCTGGAAGCATTACTGCAAATCATGTTGCCAAAATAAAGCAAAAAGCTATAAAAAAGTTAGATTTTCTTATTTTTCTCTAAGAAAGCAGCTTGCTTATTTAATATTATTATTCTTAGCCCTGTTTATTATTCATTTCTCGAACCCTATTTATTTTTAACTAGGAAAAGATCACCAGTACTTTTTTCCAGACCAGCAGAAATGCTCCATAAATAAGGATGGGGAGGGAGAAGAGAACTCTGTTAGATGTGAAGCATCTGCTGTTCCCAGGCAGGTATGTGGTTTTGGGATGGGTTTCACAGAAAAGCTCCAAAAACCCTGGGAGTCAGGTTGCAGGGTAAGCATCTATATCCAGATGAGATGCAAGTATTGCTTCTTCATCGCTCAAAACCAAACACTGTTATGCTTTTAAATCCCTGCAAACTATTTCTTCTTTCCTTGGTATTATATATCATGTACTTTGGTAACTGGACAACAACCACTATTGAAAAAAAAAATCCACTGGGCTATGATTAAAATATAGATAACTTTTAAAAAAACTATTTTGCTTCCACGTTGTGCTAGCAAGGGGGGACTAATTACAGCTTCACAAATGCCTTGACTCATGGGCTGATTTTGGCAGCCCTAACCTGTCTCCCACAGTTTGCTGAAAGCTTAGATGCCCTGTTTACCTAAAGCCTGCTATGTATTAACTGCTGTGATAAAGAACTCGGGTCTTCAAAGGTCTGTATCTGATTTATACTGATAGGACCTTTTGATGGAGCAACTATGTCAACTTAGGCAGCCAGCAGAGCATCCCTGCTGTGGATGTAACTTAACAGCAGCATCACCACTGTATTTGGCAACCCTTCTGAAAGCCACTCTATAAGTATATAGTAGTTACACTGGTGTAACTGCATTTGTTTTGGGAGATTTTCCTAGCACAGCTCTACTAGCCAGAGATCCCACCTTTTTACCCTCCTGGCTGAAGACTTCTGTGCCAACAGAAGGCTGTGACATAGATCTGGCTGCAGCTGACCCTGCCATGCAGTTCTCCAAAGGGATTTTGTTCACTCCACACAGCACAGCTCTATTTACAGCAGTTAAAGGGATTTATAAATAGTCATCCTGACTGGACACCATCACTTATTAGAAAGGGAACTGTTATTCTGTAGAAGATGCCCAAACACTCCAGAAGAGACAATCGATCTCTTCCCCAGTGCAAGCCCACTAATTTCTTTGGATATGACCCAAATTTACACCAGTGCAAGTGCAGAAGACAACTTGGCTTTAAATCTAATGCTGCTGCAAGGTCCAATTCTGAACTACTTCTCATTATTGTGATTGGGATGGGTGGTTTGCAGCTGGACCTGTGTTATATCTTCATCTGAAGACGTGCTGGGTTTTTTACTTAAATTATCCAAGTGTTTAGGATTTTTGCCTCATGCTAATGAAGACAAATTGCTCTGCAGTTGCCATATCATTTAGAATTAAAGATTACAAGGGAAATGTGCATCAGTGTGTCTTTCCACTGTCATGACTGCTACCAGTTGCAGCCCTGACATCAAAACCCATACTGACGTACAGTACAGAGCACGAGTCAAACAGCACAACACAGTGCTATCTCTCACAGTGCCAAGCCTCCTCCTGGCAGCACTGTACTTCTCACTCTTGGTAGACCCATCAGTGACAAAGTTTGGGGTACGCATTAGTTTCTTCTAATTCTGTGGGCTTCCAACTACTTCTGTCAAATACACGCAGTGTTAGCATCAAATCGGTCCCTTACATGTGCTGTCAGCACTGAGGAAAACAGTAAGCCACATGCCCCTCACGCTCCCCAGCCTTGCTTAGCAGTTCCCAGGTTTATTTTTTCAGTGGTTGCTGCACGGAAAGGTGTTTAAATTGTTCTCTCCTTTCCTAGGCAGCAGCCAGCACAACACACAACTTCAGGCAGGATCGATGTGTGAAAGCACTTCATTAAAAGGAAATTAAAAAAAAAAGAAGCTAATTACTTATTTCAAATGGCTTAATCCCTTCTGCTTGTTAGCAACTGACATCATAACCGAACCCAGGAGTGCATAAGCCAGAAGGCAAAGCCAAAGCAAACGCATGAGATTCACCTTCTGCTGCGGACGTGCACTTGATTCTCTACCGAGCATGCGGAGCGCAGCACCAGAGCGAGTAACATCACGGCCTGAAACAAGCAGAGAAAGATCCCGAGGGTGAAAGATGGGGTGTGGGGATGGAAAGGTGGGTGATGAAGGGCATAGAGCTACACTTCGCGTAGTCTGAGCGACTTGCTTCAGCGTTTGACTGTGCTGTCATTGTCTTACTCATGCCTGAGTCACAGCAGGGCTTATTTGTTTTTATCCCTGTTCCGATTTAGAGCATCCCATAAGAGACAGTGGGGTTTGTGAGAAGGGTGAGGTTATATGACTATCCTATGGAGATTTACCAATCCAGGTGTACAGAGTCACTCATTAAGGTCACACAAATTGCAGAGCTGGAATGATATGCCTTTAAAAGATCTGGGGCTTTTCACCTGAGGAGGAGAAAAACCGCAGCCTTCCAGCAAACCTGCCTGAGGATGACTCGGCTCACTCACCAGGTCCGCGCCTTTTCTACCACACAGCTCTGACACATCAACAGCTGGGTCTGCACCCAGCTCTGTTACTCATCAAACTCCACTCGTCAGCTCAAAACTCTCTCCCAGCCACGAAGCAGTTGGGCATTTCTCCCCAAAATCTCAAATGCTGTTAATGGCACCCCCAAGCAGCCAGCAGTGAAGTACAGAAATGGAGCTCCCGGACAGAGCAAGACATTTGCTATTCACTGAGGATTTCTCTACAGGAAGAAGAAACAGTGAAGAAGCATCAGCCACAGTTAACATGTTGAAGAATCCCTTGCCTAGAGGAGATAACAGGGGATGCATTTTTCACCTTGATTTCTGCCAGTGTACATTACCTCACCCCACACTCCTTAGGCGATCTGGACAAGACCTGAGACACTCCTATCCCAGGTCAAACACACAATTGTGGAGTTAGATTTTAAGTGACTTAAATTGGAAAAAGAGTAAAACGCAGTTTTAAGAATAAACTAAAATTAACTTTTCATTAGTTTCAATATTAACATTCAAGAAAATATAGCAGAGGATTGTTTCCACCTTCTAGAGCGAGTTTCCACTGTCCAGCAACACAGGCAGACAGCGTTTCACCTGGAACACAGGCAATATACCTTACAGCCATAATTTCCTCAGTTAAACTGCACTCAAACAGCTGACTTAACACTTAGGCTCATGTTTCTGACACTGCATTCCTATCCAACCACCACCAGCAACCTTCTAGCAGACTTTGTAGCTCTAGAAAAGGGAGAAATCACCCAGAACTTGCGGGCATCCAAACTGATACCAGGTTACAAGGAGATGTCATAGGTGTGGTCCCTGTGTTTTCAATAAGACAGGAGTCCCACAAAATCCACAGGCTGGCTGAACACATCTTCAGTGAAGAGTCATTTATTCCTTCTTCACTAAAGAGCACCTGCAGACTCACAACATCTGATTTGACTGCTCCCATTATTATTTTCCTTCACCATTAGTGTGATAGTTTAAAAACATATTTTTGAGAACCCTAGGAGGAAACCATGTGGTTCTAACCCACAGTAATGTCCTAGATTTAATGTAAACATGTTCTTAAGAAGGCTTTTCTTTAACTTGGTATCACTTCTAAGGTGTCAAGAACAGTTCATGGAGAGTCTCACCTAAAACACAAGTTTATCAGATGTCACAGTGCTCCTTTTGCTTCTAGCTGCTTAGAAGCTCTGAAGACACCACACTCTCTAAAAAAGCATTTTCAAAAGAAGCACCAAGAAGAGAAAGAGGAGCTCTAAGTGCAAATGCAAACATACAGCAAAATACAGAAAATAGGTCTAGAATTTGTGTTGAGAATTGGAAGATGACTTTAAAGGAGGAGAGAATCCAAACTCCAGAGCAGCTTTCCATTATGTTGGGAAAATGACAACTCTCAAAATGGAATTTGATAAATTAGTCAGAATTCATTTAACTCTTGGGAGAGCAGGAATGAAACTCAGTGACCCAAAAGATCCTTTGCAGTCCTTTATTTCAGAACCAATCATTCAGTGATGATTTTAGCTGACCATTTTGGAACTTAATTGCATACATAGTTTAATATATTAATGATGCCTACTCCTTCACATCAGGAGTGTCTTCCTAGTATGTCTTGCATCAGATGGGCAAGAAGAGACATTGGCTTCACTCCTAAATGACTTTTAAGGGATAGAGGAAGAGTACATTTCTTCTATGTAGGACTCCTGCCAACAGTTCTGGAAGCTGGAGCTGTTGTCCTTATGCTTAGCAGTACAGATATACAACACCGCTTCATTTCACTGTAAGGAACATATGGTCTGTCTAGCATGTGCTTGAACCACTGCCATTTCGTTCTAGCCTGGCTGTTTTGTAACAACAAAAGAATCTGATTTTCAACCCATCCATTTTGTCAGTACTGTTGTCTTAAACCCATCCAACTCATCACCCAGCTAGAGGCACAGCTGCAGCCAGCCAAGTTGAACTTTGCCCTGTAGCAGCACACACACACCACACACACAACATGACCTGCCAGCACGTAATCACTGAATGCATAAGGTTAAAAAGTTTCTAAAAAAAAAAAAGCCCCTAGTAAAGTCTGCATAATTAATGTTTAGCCATGAGGTGAAATGATTAACTTGAATGTATTGATCACCATCGAGACTGAAGATTAAGCATATCACTGAGTCTGCACAGCACAGTCATCATCCCACCATGAGCAAGAGGGTTCAGCAGCCAGTGAGATGATGCTCTCATGTGTCAGGGGCAAGCAAACAGAACTCTACCAAGTATTTACCCAAGAAAAACACAATAGGATGAGTAGGAGGTTACAGTGAGGCGGGTGTTGGCCTCCAGCAATAGGACAATGGGGAACGGTCTCAAGTTGCACCAGGAGAGGCTCAGATTGGGTATCATGAAAATTTTCTTCACTGAAAAGATGGTGAAGCATTGGAACAGGCTGTCCAGGGAGGTGGTGGAGTCACTGCCCCTGGGGCTGCTCAAAAACCAGGTAGATGAGTGGCTTCAGGAAGTAGTTTAGTGGTTACAGTGGTGTAGGGCTAAGGGTTGACTTGATGATCTTGAAGGTCTTTTCCAACCTTGATGATTCTATGGTTCTATGACCCTAGGGAAAAAATCGAGACAAACCTTAAACTTAGCCACATTTACTATTGCAATTAATCAAGAAATATTTCCTACTTCAGAGAGCATTTTTCCAAGAGGAAAGTCTGGTCAAACACATGCTCTTTATGTTTATGGTTTTAAATCTTCCATGATGTTAGTTTGCCAGACAAGTAAACATAAATGGACAGCCCTGCTGCTGTCCCTCTGCAGGGCAAGAAGTTGAATCAATTGGGATCACTAATCACATAAAAAACACACCATAGAATGAAACAGCTGGCAATAATAAATTTAAATTGATTTTCAGAGAGTGAAAAACGGAAATGTTGTTATAGGCCAACATCTTCATGAATGCACACACTGCTTGGCTTTCAGCAGGGCATTTGAGGATCTCAAAGGAACAGCATGGTTCAACAAATGCTTGCTAATGAATGCAGGAGTCACAAAAGGAAAACTAAAGATAAATATTATAAAGATGCAACTTCATAAATTAGCTGGTTTTACAGCTTGTACTGTACTAGCATCTTCACAGTCACATTGGAAAAAAAAGACCAGTTGATGTTGCAGATAGGAAACAGGATATTGCTCTCTTTCTGCAGGTTCTGCACCAGCCAGAAAGGATGCTGAGGACAGAATCTGACAAGTAATTTATAAATTGCTTTTTTGACCACACTGGTTGCAACTACAGCGTGAAGGGAAAAGCCAGAGTAATATGAAGTCTAGAGAAAACGACCTACCAACAGGGGTCTAAAGAGTTCAATGTGCCTCATTTATCAAAAATGAAATTGAGAATGATCCCATCATGGCACACACATATTCATAGTGAAAAACAGCTAGTCTCTGAGGGTTGTCTAACCTAGCAGAGGAATGTGTTGTAAGAATCAATAGTGAAAAATCAAAACTAAAAATAACACCAATTTAGAAATAAAATAAGAAACATTTTGACTGTGACGCATTGCTGAGAGAGACTGTGAACAGAAGCAATACATTTCTTTTTCAGTTTTAAGTGATACAGTATTTTCATAGAACACAAGGCACCTCTTGTCTAACGAGAGCTGGCACACAGAAGTTCTGTGGAAGGGAGTACAGGGAACAGCCGAGGTGGAACTGACACAGGCGCCTTTCTGTACTTCTTGGGGCCAACCGTACTTGGAAATCAGTCATTTCTCAATACCCTAACACATCACCACACCCCTCACTCTAAATTTGCTGCCAAGTTTCCTATGAAAATAAAACATGCATCTTTGTGCTCTACATAGACTTGGGTCTGGCCAATGCATTTTAGTAAACTTGGAACCCACTGGCCAATTTTAACCAACTTCAACAGAAAGTTAGGGGATGTAGAAAATACTAAACCCTTAAATAATTTCTGTGAAAACAGACAAAAGACAGAGAATCTAGCCACAGCATTAGACACAAGAGAATCACAGAATCACAAGGTTGGAAAAGACCTTTAGGATCATCAAGTCCAGCCATTCCCATCCTATGCTAAAATGTATCCCTAAGTACCTGATCTACACTTTTTTTAAATACATATCCACATGGAAGGAGGAAAGACACACATATATGCATGCTGGAAAGAAGGCTTTATCAGTTTTGCTGTTTATAGAATTTCTTAAGTGGGAATACTATGAAAGCAATTTGGTGCCATGGGTACGGCTAGTTTATCTTCTGAGCTCAATGGGGTCTGTATGCTACCTGAGAGATGTTATTCTGATGATCTCTTTTGGCCTTAAAAGCTAGTGTGCTACTTTTTCTTCAAATCTCTCATATAGTAAGGGATCTTTCACCAATCTTTGTCTGAGGAGCTCTCTAAAACATAGCAGAAAAAACCCAACATGATGGACAATACAGCTTTTCTTAATTCCACATTCAGCACTAGGCTGTGGGGACTGTTTGTTTTTAAATACCATTGCAATTTTCAGGTAGATCCCCACAAGGAGCTTTAATAACCAGTCTGAGCATTGACAGCATTTCATCTTACTGAAAATCTAACTTGGAAGGAAATCACTCCGCAAATCCGGTCACAACATCAGGTTTGCAGAGACTTGAGGTGCCAGCTGTCCAAGTGCCTCATTTGAGATGGAATCCATGACTTCTTGGGCTACTAAAGCTTGGAAAGATTAATAACACTTCTGGCTGAAAAAAAATTCCAAATTAAGACAAGATCAGGTTGGGAAGATCCAGTAACAGTGAGCATGACCCCTTTTAGCAGGCTGGGGAGCAAAGCCATTGCCTGCAGACATAGTGCCTGAAACCCTGGCTTCACGCTGAATAACATGACTCGTACCAGCACTTAACCATATCTGTCATCTACAGGAAGGAAAGCACAATAGAAGGAAGGGCATGCAAAGTACATCCTTAGGAAGCAGGGTTTTTGCCTGAAGAGATTTCCCCAAATCTTTTACAGGACATATTTGTCTCAGTTCTATCAGAAACAGCTTCTTAAGTGACCTGCTTCTGCCTGTTCCTCCAGCAGTGACTAAGGTAGGTTTAATTGCATCCTGCAAAAGGCATACTGCATTGCTCACTTTCTGTTAAGGAAAGAGAAATTAAAGCTGCCACATGAAAATGGAACTGCTGCACTTCCACACAGCAGCTGGCAAGGCAAGAGACAGCATTCCAATCACCAAGACATCATTTCCCAAATTCAGACAACAATCAAACGCCTTGAGCCAGTTGCACCAAATATCGCCAAGGAAGGGGTGCTTTCTTAGCATGTAAAGAGGTTATGTTAGGTTGTTGTTTCCTTGTATGTGCCTACAAACAGAGAGTAATGAAATAAGCAGCAATGCAGCTATTTGCCCTTGCATGGCATGTTCTAACACAGGACACACCCACTCCTAAAAACTAGGAGCCAAAGAGAGACGCGGTCTCACAGCAAGTGTGTCATTAGCAAAAATCTGGGAACAACTCCCCAAGCAAGCTCACTCTGGGCAAGAGCTGCCAGTGCACAAAGTCCCAGTGGCAGGGTCACTGGACAGACAGACGGGACAAGGAGCCACGGTTTCTTGCCAAGTCATACTGGCAAGAAGAACGAAACTCTGGCCAAAGTACTCCTCATGACACAAAAGAGGAATGCTATGGATTCCTTTCCCTGGGGATAAGAATTATGAATAATTATAGCCGCAGCCTGTTCTCCAGCAAGACTTGAATCAACAAAGCTCTGAGCCCCACCTTTAGAGAAAAAAATTCCTCTGCTCCTGCTAACAGCTATTAATCAGTAGAATTCAGACCAGAATAAATTAACACCAATTAGATGCAGTCAGCACTTTCAGCAACAGCTTATAGGCATACCTCTGAATATGCCTGGTTAGGAAGGCAAAGGGAGCTTCCTGCTCCCTGGGACTTGGCAGCACGTCACTGCTGTGTGACAGTATTACTCACTGGGTGTGGAGTTATCAAGGCAATGACCCAAAGAACGCTGAACATCAGTTCACAGCGTGGAAGTTTCACCTACCCCTTGTCTGTCAGTTCATGTTTACTTGCCATCTCTTGGCACGTCTTCTGGTTCTGAGAGTCCACCAGCAGCTGCTTAGTGTGAAAATAATCAATAGACTGTAAATGAGGAAACATAATCCATAAATGGTTTAGAGATATTTTCTGCTGACGCTGCTGCTGTGTTTATTCCTGTTGGCCTTTTACATTTCCTCTTATACACAGAATCACCCTTGGAAAGAGGAATGTCAAGTAAAAAACCATTGATTTCAAAGTTTTCAATAAACTTGAAAAACTATTTGAGATGCTTTCAAGCAATGCAATCCAAGAACGTATATGTATATCTGCAAGTCCTGATCAGTTATGATAAAAATAAATAATACTAAAACAATGCACTACCTCACAGGATGTAGAGTTAATGCTTTAACTCTCGGTTCTGCAACAAAAATAATGTTTGAGCAATTCCATCTGAGTCAGATTTCTCCTTGCTATCTTTTTAGTTCTATGAGCTTTATGAATTTGGTTTCAAGAAGAAAGGAAGTTACCTTTTTTTTACTACTGTCCTAAGGACAGGTGTATTTGAAAAGATTGATGCATGAGGCAAAACTATTTTTTCCCTGCCTGACTTCTGCCCCGACTCACTTTGTAACCTCAGTGAAGGAAAAAAAAATTGGAAAAACCTCTTCTGCTTGATGGTATCCTCAACATTCCTAAAGAAAGGGCCCCGATCATAAAGCTAGAAGACCATCTGAAACCGCTGCTGTGAACACAGACTGATCCAGTAATTATTAGCCAACAGAGAAAGAAGAGACTGTCTATACAATATAGGACTTAAGACATTCTACACAGAATGACGAGACCTAATCCCTGTTCTATTTAAACACAGAAGTTTTAAATATTCTCAGGAACAGAAATTAGAAGCCTGGTCTCCTCACACATAAACAACACTTTCATAGGGGCACCTGACAAACCCCATTTCCGAAATGTCTGACCCTTGTTCACTCCCCTGGGAAACTGCTGTGCAACGAAGTGATCTAACTGCCATGTGGTATCCACGCATACACAAATGAATTAAAGTAGAGGCACCGGTGCTCTCCCTGGTTGTGCTTTGTCAAAGCTAACTCCAGCCACCAAACAAGCAGGTAAGAGTTCATGAGTGAATCACAACCAGTTTGAGGTACATAGATCCGAAGATTAGGGGTGAAACTCAATCCTACACTCTGCTTTGCCTCCTAACTAGGAGGCTCCCTGCTTGATGTCAGCATCATCTGGATTGGACTCTGAGACTCCCAGCTCACCTCTAGCTCAATACATACCTGGGCTGGGACACAGGATTAATCTAAGCACTCAAAGCATGGGGTCTAGTCTTCCTACAGCATCATTTGAAATCAGCCTCCTGATGGGGGGGTGATATGGTGTGTGTCCCTTTACTATTTTACTACCTATAAATTACTAAAAAGAAACCCTGCAGGGGGTTGGGGTGCTGTGTGTCCTTTACTAGTTCACTATCTATAAGCTACTAAAATAACCCATGGAAAATCAATCCTGACACTGCTAAATGAGTTTAAAACAAGATTGGTACAAGCATGCAAATGGAGATGATCCAAATTCAAGCAAAAATAAATCTATCTCAAAGTAAAGTAATAGCCTACACACAGGTCTGTATGCAGACACTTATGCACCACTTTGGTAACTGTCAGACACCTTTACTGACATTGGTAGGGTGTTATGCTTAGAAGAGGTCTTAAGGTCTGGATTTAAACCAATTTAATTAAAATAGTACAAAAAGTTGCGCTCATCCTCTTAGATGAGATTAGTCTTCCAGCTTCATGAATTAGGTATCAGCTTAGCTCTAGTAATTGCACATGCAAGCCTAAACCTGTGGCTAACATGAAGCACAGTGTGATTAATCCCATGGAAGTATGGGAAGAAATGCGTATATTTTTTTACCTGCTTGCAAACTCATCCCCTACTGGCAGCTAAATTTACTTTCAGTAGGTACACAATCCCATCAACACCGACCAAGGGAAATGGATTCTACAACTCTCAACATCAATGGGCGCCCAGTCTTGTAACAGGGTTTTAGGCAACTTTCACTATATATGGTGATAGAAATTCCCAGATGATTAGCTGGAGATTACATTTGTCTTAATTTATAGGAAGCAACTCACAGTGCAGGTATTACTAATAAAAACAACCAACCACAAATTCAGGGACTATGTTCAGCAGTAAGCAGAATCTGTCCCTTAGAGTTTATACTGAAATCAACCAGCCTGTAGAGTCTGGTATTTCCATGTGCAGATTCCAATTAAAATATGCTTTATTTATAGCAGTAGAAACTTTGCCTGAATATAACGAGACAAAGAGTCCTTTGTCAATTCCTGTCCCTAACTTGTGTGGAGGCTGCACTTTGTGGAATGACTGCTCTATGAAGCACCTCTCTTGACGTCAGGAGGAAGCAAGGAGGAGAGGGAATGTGAGGGGCAGTTCTCCATTTAATACCTTTGTAACAGTCACATGGAAAACAGCTTTCCCTTGGACTCATGGAAGTTGACACACACCCCATTGTTTACTGGCTTTACACAGAAAGAAAATAAAGCATATGAACCCAAGGTGTTCCTAGAAAAATTGTGCTTGGAGCCCGAAGCAGACTTGGAAGATTTGTAAGATACGTGACAGTTGAACTAGGTCTAACTATCAAATATATTAATGATAGCTGTACATAATAGCTATTTTAAGACTTCCATTAATAGCTACTCCTGAATGACCAAGGGGTGTGGACTTTTGCTAAAAGGCTCATATTCCAAGATGCCTTATGCAATAAACAAGAACCATGTCAAAATTATTACTTTCTGTATTTAAACTTTGTTCCTTTTCTAGAGAGCGAGGAAGTAGCTCTGATAGACTGTTTCATTCATATTGAAAGATCACTTATAAGGATGTACCAAAATCCTTCAATTTACTGCAGAATAACTGTACTGCCTGAAGCTGATACATAGAATGGACTAGAACGTGGCTCTATAAATCATACCTTATATGTATAAAACCTGCTATCAGCAGTTAATCTTCAATAAAGCAGCTAAAGCTTAATATTTCTGTCTCCCTCGCAATAGGCTGATAAATACATTTAAAAAAAAGAAATAAAGCACTGATTTTATATTCAAGATCCCATTCCTAACAAACTCATCAAGCCTATTTTAGAGCCTGCACTAACAATGAGGAAAAAAAACCCACAAGAAAAACACCTCACATCACATTAAAAATTCCAGTGGGCATGCAACTGCACCATGCTACACCTGCAGCTCTGTGACCCCAAGCTGTATGTTCTCTTGCCTGTTCTCAAATGCTAAGTTTAAACTTGGTGCTCAGGCAGAAGATGCAAAAACAGGACAGAATGCTGCCAGAAGTAATCTCTAGTAATTACTAGTAATTTAGTAAGTGGTATAGACCGACCTTCACAACATTACTGAATAAATTCCCCAGAAAAAGTAGATACTAGACTGCTTACACCACAATTGTCAAGGTGACATCAAAATGAAAGCTCAGTTCGCTTACCAACTATTAGAAGTCCCCTCGTGCTTTTTGCAAGATTGGGACTGTTGATCTGAGTTTTGGCTGAATTCCAGTTTGGTTAATTAAATTCCACATATCTACATCCCCTCCGCAGTTCCCATCTTTTGCTACTGCTAAATGCAATTAAACAATCCACACATTAAAGTCAATGTCCTCTGGGCCTAGCATCAACAAGGATCAAAATATTTCCCCAACGCAAAGTTAGCTAGAATTCCTCAGAGTAAAGTACTGCCATTGTCATAAATGAGTACTCACTACTTGAGCAATTTCAAGTTAAAGAACCATCAGTCTATTGTACAAACAAGTTAAAATGCCACAATGCAAACTGTAGTAAGGAAAGAACATAAATACTAATGGGAAATATTTATGTGCTCAGTTGCAAATGCTCAATTATTATGCTTCCAGATGAAGAACTGTTTGTTTCGCAATGCATTTCCAACCTCTTCTCTTCCAACTATGTAACAGGAAGATGAGGTCTGTGATGCTTATTAGTGTCTAATAGCATAAGGATTTTCTTCTTTGAAAAAAGTTTCCCCCTTAGTTCTTTAATAAAGCTTTTACTCACAGTTTGCCAGTAGCTACTCTCCACATAACTCTTTTACTAACATTTTCCTTTAAATGAAGAGATTACAACTTACCTGAAGGGAAACTTTTATCCTGTTGAAGTAGTATATTCTTTACGACTGTGTTTAAGAGGACAGTGGAAGCATGGCTTCAGTACCTATTTGTTTCTCTCTGGTAGGAAGTTGTGATATTAAGTTTTTTTATTTTTAGCAAGAGCTACATTTCCTGAGTAACATTCGCAGCTAATAACAGACTTCACAAAACCACTCCAAGCATGAAGTCTTCAAGCAAAACCAGTCCTTTAAAAACACAAAATTAGACAATACTCCAATCTTTCAATATATTTTTTTTTTTTTCCTAAAGTGAGCAATTTCTATTTGGCTAAATAAGGGACACATGTATTTAATCACAGAATTTTCATGTCAAATTTATTTTATGTCATATTTCAATAGCTTATACTTTTATTTTGACATGGGATTATGTTGTGACACATTTCCTTTTAAAAATAAACATGAAGAATATTAATGAATTTTTTTAACCATATGGAGTTGTACAGCATCAGTAGGTATATATATTTTAATTTTTTTGCATTATTTACTGCTTCATATAGAAACCTGTATTAAAAATGAGAGATGCAGTACAAATACCACCTGCAGGGTTCACTGTCAGCTTTGGTACATTTCAAGAAGTTCTACCCTGAAATATCAAACTCTTCATTTGTAAGCTAGCAGAATATCCCAGCATGAGGTAATCAGAACAAAACCCAACATGTCCACCTTTTGTGCACCACAAACCTCCACGTTCCTCTCCGCACACTGGAGTTTTACCCCCTGAACTGCAATGCACACAGAGCGTTTTGGGAAGTCAATTCTAAGTGCCTTTACTTGCCACGTAAGGACTGTTTCTTCTCTTCTTCCAGATAACCCTGGCTTTTCAGCACAGAAGTCTGATAATGCCAACAGCTTCGTTTGCTGGGATGATCTGGTGGAAGTTTAAGCATGAAAAGCCTAATGTTCCACAGGAAGTGATTTGAGGATAAAGGTGGTCTGGGAACTGGTCAGTGAGGTTCCTGAACTCAGGTGGTATGTTTTTGGAGAAGCTATTCATCAGGGGAAGAACAGCAGCAAAAAACCTACAGTCAAATGCCTCACCAGTGTGCTGTCAGTGTATGCAAAGGTCCAAGCTCTTCTTATGAATGCTGAAAAAAACCAAACAAAACCATATCAGACATTAGTCCCATCAGTAGCAGTAAGCACTGCATGAACACAGGCAGTCAGTCTCTAGCTGGAATGTTCACAGATCCAAACTAGCCAAACGGTAGGTCAGGAGATGAGCTGTCCCTAGTGAGATCTCATGGCTCTGCCCAGTGGCAGAGCTGGACCAGAACACAGGTCTCCTGACTGCTAGCCTAAAAATTTCACCTACAGCTAGCTGTATTCCCAAGTGAGGGTTTCTAGACCTACAACACAAGCAAGATTATGACTTCTGCCTTTTTTTTTTCCCCTCCCACTGGAGTAAGTTTGTGGATTTTGTACTACATCTGCAGTAATATTTCTGGTTTAGTGTCAGCTGTACACCTGTGGATAAATCTATTTTTTAAAAATAAAGCCTCTGTACAGGCAATCAAAATCTAAACTCCCACAAGCACAGGTATCCCAATTTACTTTTTAGTTTTAATAGGACCTATGCATTTACATCCTTAGGACAGAGTTGTACTAGCACACAGCCATACACACCTGAGATGCACACAACTGCATGTGCATGCGTACCTGGATGTAACTCCAGCTCAGTGTAGTGAAAGCTGCAAAGCAGACTGAGTATCCTGAAAAGCTTTGGTCTTGCATTTGTCATTTCATTTTACCTGTTTTGCATTATGACACATGGATGCCCCGAGACAGTGGAATTATCAACTGATCTTAATCAAAATGTCATTGCTTTAAAATTCCAGGAATAACAATTTGTAATATAAACTTCTCTGAATTTACTGTTTCCCTTGAACAGATACTGAGGATCTGTTTATTTCACCACAAACTATTTACAGTCCTGCAAGCTAGGAAATTAAAACAATCACCTACAGTAGTATTTATACCACATAATGTTAGCCAACAGGCCTATCTTCTAGATTTCCTCTGTAAAGTTACCTGCAGGCAGGCAGTAAGTAACCCTAATGGGGATGTATTAGCCCACGCATTGAAGTAATGTCTCACGTGAAATTAAGGTGCATTGTGGGAATGCTCATCAGTCTCCATCAAGTGCATAAAGGGGTCCACAGAGAGGTCACACTAAACAACTAAGCTGGCTAAAATGAATTCTTAGCCATGAATTAGCAATGTATACAACAAATGAGTTTAAAAACCTCGAGCTTGGTGCTGTAAATATTTAAGGGTTTTCTGTACTTGGGGTTGTGGTGCTTAGTTGCTGGTGTTACACGAGTGCAACAAGCAAAAGACTAGACTTGATCTTAAGGTGTGCTTTTCTGATTAAGCATACTTTATATCTCCCCTCACAACAAACAAAAACAATGTAATTGGTTGATCTGGCATGTAGGACAATATCTTACTACACAGGCATAGAAAAACTTGTGATTTCAAGCCAAGATTTACACAAAAGATTAAATATTTTCCCATACATTCTTATTAAAGCAGCACAAAACTCTCACTATCTCTATTATCATCAGGAATGCACAGCTTTCAGAAAACCCTCTTGCAGACTTTGACAGCAAATCTACCAAAACTGTGAACCTGTCGGATTCTGTGCCATCAGAAGCAGTCATCTGAATCTTCTGAGTCACTAAGCAAGGGCAGATCTCAAGCAAATTCACATCTCTTCTTCTACATAGCTCTAAGCTCTTGATAAGACAAAAGCCTTAGAATAAAAAAAACCTCTACCTGTGCTAAACAGCCCAGTTACATACAAATTTTAAGTCCTGAGTTCGTTATGCATGCACACACATAAATACATGCACATATCAATACACAGAGAGATGCACTTGAAAATTAAATTTCACTGTAATCCTGAATTTCAATGAGCAGTAGTCCCTGTAGATTTCACTACAGGGTTCTTTTATTCTGGTAAACTCAAAGCCCAATAATGAGCCTGAATAATGTACCTCTTCTCTAAATGAATATATCACTAATCAATATATATTTATTCCCTAAGTAAATCAGAATACCAGAAAAGTTTAGAGATGACACTTCCTGAATATTTTATCACAGCAGCTATGCTTACACTCACATCTGTGTGCTTATGTGTGATTTCTATCCTTTACACTGCACTTTTGAATACAGCCTGCTGAATCAAGTCAATGAGTTCTCTGTAGGTGCAAAGTACATGCTTCGGGACTGGAAAAGGGTTGGGTTTGCTTGGGTGGTTTTTTTCTTTCTTTTTTTTCTTTAGTATTCCTACATTTCCTTCTGTTCTTGTTACAGTTTCAGAAATAGAATGTGTTACATTCCTGCATGCTTAAAAATCTTAAGACTATTACAGACCTGAAATAGCTTACTTAAGGAAAAAAAAAAACCCAAAACAAAAAACCACCTTAACTGTATTTACTCAGTTCAGACAAACTCTTTCACAAGTGGACATTTCAACCACCCAAACTATTTAGAGGTTTGGAATGTGATGCAGGCATTTGTAGTTACCACTATGCAGACAGGAACAAAATGCATTTTAAGCACAGATTTTATACACAAAGAAAGAATATTTTCAGACAATGTTATCATTTAATCTTACAGATACTGGTTAAAACATTCACTTCCTGATCTCACAGGCACTCCTTACATAATGTTTTTGACTTACTAAAGAACAATTATTATTAACATCAAATGGAACTGATTCCAGAGCAGAAATTAAGCATACAAGTGTTTATATTATGAGGGTTAACATGCATCTTACAGGGCAAAGTAGGCTGGTGGAATGAGGCACACTGTTAACCTGGAAGCAACGCATTCTTTGATCCCTTTAAGAAGGGCTGACTTGTTACAAATAAACAAAAGAGTATATACTTGGAAAGTGGTGCTGCAAAAAGAGGCAAAATACCATGACAGGTATTACAGAATCGTTTACTGGGGAAAAAAAAAAAAAGAAAAAAAAAAAAAAAAGAAGTTTCTTAGTAGTACAAGGCAATGACAGCCTCCTGTCATTCTTGGCTGTATCCTATAACTAAAGCTTATCTGATAGGAGAGAAAACTGGGTTTCTTGCGCCCACTACAGTAATGCACACACAGTAGTAGGCAACCAATATATAGTCTGGAGTTCACATCACTAACATTTCCCTCAATTTTTCCAACCACTATTCTCCTGCTCATGTATTAGGACATAGATGATCCCTCCTAGATAGTAAATATCTGCAAACAAATACCTGTGTAAGTGACCATTTTATTAATGTTCTTCACTTTTTTGTTACAACATTTGGATAACATTGACGATTCTGCATTTTTACACAGCTGCCACAAAAATAAAAGCTTTTTTCCTCTATTATTTCATTACCAAATGCTGAAAAGCTCTCAGTGAAGAAATAACTTACTTTAAGTTCAAGGTATCTTATCACTTTTGATAATTTGCAGATTTCAATTCTGGAATCAAAAGATTAGCTTTGTGATCACAATTATCTTTATCATGACAGATAAAAAGTTAAGCTTTCCTCCATGCAAGTAACTAAACAAAACTAATCAAGCCATCTCTCCACCAACCACTGCATACCAAGATGTGACTTGTGGACATTAGCTTATCTTAGTTTAAACCTTTCAAGCTTAAAAAACCCCCATCAAAGTAAGCAGTGCATCATTTAGCATACAGAGTTTAAACACACAATAATTTAACATTTAAACAAAAAGCCTCTAAGTCTGCTAAGTACATATTTTCAACATGTACTTCAGCTTTACTAAGACTGGCTGATGCTCCCACTCATCACATGACATGCTCTACTAACACTGCAACATGAAAGGCGTTCCGGCTGTCAGAAATGGGATCGTTTCCCCAATCGGTGGGGGCGGGGGTGGTGCCATCAGAACCCCACAAGCAAAGCTGCAGACACAGTCAGTGAAGAAGCAGCGTGCTACACCTAATGCAGCAAATTAAGATATACACAGTTAGTGAATGAAGACATTTTTGGCTTCACTACCGTTTGTCCCAGTATCCCCTCACACAGAGACAGATACTCTCACCTTCTGCTGTGTACTTCTGTATTTATCACAGTAGCATTCCATACATCTTCCAGCACAATCTATGCAGTACTTACATACAGAAGGAGCTGTAAAGCTGGGACAGAAAGCAATCCTTTCGAATAAAAAAGTTTTCATAGAGCCAAGCTCCCAAGAGGAACATCTTGAAATGTTTGGCTTGGACTTTATCAATGGGTAGGGGTGCATACCGTGAAGCGTGGGGTTTTGTTGCTGTTTTTTCAAATCCACCACATCTGCAGAATTTCTCTGACAGATTATTTACACTTACCAACAATGTGAACAGGGTCAACATTTGCAGGGCTTCTCATAAGCACATGTTCGAAAGTGCTGCTGCAGAGAGCTTGCATCCACGGAGACATAAGGCAGACCTCACATTTGACAGGCTTCTCACCTATCAGGACACTGAAAGAGCATGAAGGATGTGCTGTCTTCCATGGGAACACAAAGCCTGCGTGGGAAATTCAAAAGAGCATCAATGGATTATCATTTACAGCACAGCCTCAGAGCCACAGCTCATCTTTCACATGATGGTGTTGCTAATGAAGCATGATCTTATCTTACATAATGGTCTAGGCGGCTAAAGGTTACAGTCTGTTCTACCAGTAGGAGACCTACTGCATCTAAATTTGGCTTCCACCTTAAGTCTAGTCAAGAAAAAACCCAGAACCATTTCTAAATTTAGTTTTGGTCTTTTTTTCTGAATCAAAGTTCAAAGGGCCAACTTTCAGGGTACTCTATGTCACCTATTAAATACAAATTCACTCAGAAAGGGGAAAGGTAGCAGAACAGGAAATTTTTGAGAGGCAAAAGGAAGTGACATTAAGGGAAAGTAATTTTAACTTAATGAAGAAAACACAATTTTCTGTAAAGACAGCAAGGACAACATCTAGGTCACAAATACAAAGGAAAACAATGGCTTTCAATAACAAATCAACTAAGAAATACATTCCTAAAGGACTACCCTCCCTGTTCATCTTCATTCACACCATTTCTAATTGATAATATTAATATTTTTCTGATGTACTAAAATTCTGAAATATTAGCCTTACAGTGGAGAATATGAAATGAACCCAATCAGAAAGAAATCACTGACTAACAAAAAAAACCCAGAATCACAGAACAGTGAATGTTCAGAGGAATCTCTGGAGGCCATTTAGTCCAACCCCCAGACAAACCTATTTTCATTTTTGCAGCCAAAAATAAAAACACAAACCAAACAAATGAATACATTTGACTTGAATATATTTTAAGAGTCTAAGTCCTAACACCAACCCTTGTATAGCAATAATTCTCCTCCAGACAACATTTCACACCAACATTATTACAAGTAACTCTCCAGCTCCAGTTTATTATTAATCTTTTAAGCATTATTGCAGAGGATATCACATTGTGTGATCACAGAACAGGCAGTGTGATGTGGAAGTCTAAGGGATTTTTTTATGTTCACCCCCAGTTGTCAATGGGGAAGCAACAGGAAGAAACTGATGACATTTTCAGGAGTTGTCATCAATGGCTTGATGAGTAGATAACAAATTACATTTTCATAGGTTAATAAGCATGTTCTTAAAACTCTTAAAACTTATTTAATATGTTTGCTATAGGTCAGCTGAACAACATAGATTAGGAGACAGCTCTGGATTTGCAATCCTTCTTCTAGACAGTGACTTTTGTTCATTTTTTGCAGAGGTTTTCATTTATTTGGCATGGGATTGGTCACTTGCCTACTGAACAGTGACCACTCATACTGCCTAGCCAGCTTCCTAGATGTTGGTTCTCACTCCTTTGGGTAAAACTCTCCTCTTCCTGTACTTTCTGAAGCCCTGTCAGCTGCCTTCTACATAAGCTAAGAATGTTTAATAGAGCCTGTCTATTATAGATGTCTGTCTTTGAAGACAGCATACTTGCTGCCACAGAGATTGAGAGCCATCTGTCCTTGCAGCACGAGACGTCTATCAGCCTCCTTCACACCTATGTTTCCTGCCAGACATCTGCCTACTCTCCTCCGCGGCTATGTGTGACGCCAGGGCTCCAGCCCTGCAGGATGGAGCACCACCCACGTTGCTCAGCTGCCGGAGCGCTGCGCTCCCGCCAAGCCGCTGCCAACGTACTTCCCTTCTTCAACTCACTGAAAAGTTAATTTTGGCAGTAGGGATGAGGGTGGATATTCCCTACTCACTAGGCTGCCATATCCTATAGGTTGAGTTCTCCACAAGCTGATTTATTTAAGTATTATCAGAAGCAGTTAATTGGCTCCCTACTGACCTGTCCACCAACTCACTGTGGGCATCTCCAGCAGGTCTCAGAAGGCCATTAACGCCACATCACAGTTCCCATCCCATTCATTCAGCTAAACTTAATTTCTAATCCTGTAAAATGCTTGGTTTGCAAATAAGGAGAAAGGCTTCACTTTTTAAATACCAACAAGATGGAACAGATCCAACAGTTCCAGGCAGACAGTGATGCAAAGTATGCTCTTCTGTGTAAATTCAGAATTTCTAATGAAAGTGCCCTTTTTTGGCAGACTGATGGACTTAATATAACCATGGTAACACAAAGTCTATGTAAGCAAATCACTTGACCAGGACAAAAAGAACTCCAGAGCATCAGTCACCGGGAGGCTGGGCCTTTGATAGAGGTTCAACTTTAAAACAGAGAACTGAAGCAGGAAGCTTTCCAGAAAATGAAAGGAAATGCAGCCAAGGTGGACAAACAACAATCTATTATATTAAAAATCATGAAATACAGCAGTATGTGCAAGTTGATTTTAAAAGTTTTGAGCAGACATTCATATTCTTCCCTGGCCAAGGCATACCAGTATTGAACAAAAAAAAAAACAACCCAACCTATGAAGTGGCTGAAGCCCACATACATCTCAACTAGCATAGGCATCCTTCACTGTTAATGAGCCAAGGTTGGAAGCTGTCCTCATCCTTGCAGTATGTCATCCTTTATATAGGTGTCTTCCGAATATAGTTTCTAAACCAGGATTTCCATAAATACACCTGTATTCAGGAAGGCAGATCAAACATATCCTTAAAGATCAATATCCCTTCAATGCCACAAGAAACATTTAGCTTAAAAATCTGCCTGTTTTGTTAAATCAGGAGCAGAGTGTTTGGGTTTTGGATAGTCAACACAAGAGGGAGAGCTACTATCAATAGCTAAAAAAAAAAATTGCTTTCTAGAAATCCTTTTCACAGCACAAAAGCAGCTCTCCTACACAGCATTCAATATCCAACTGCAAAGTAGCATGTTTTGTCCCCAAGCAGTTTATCTAAGTGGTAACAAAGACGATACACATGTAATCCACCTGTATGCATTAACATGCTGTGTCAGAGAGGCCCTGAGCCTGTTTTGTACCCACAGTGCTGGCAGGAGAAGGCTTTGATGCCAGCATGCGCTCCCATGTGTTTCTGCAGAGCTTCCTGTCAGAAAGGAAATGAGCCTTGTCACAGCTGGAAAATCATCATCTGTTCTTCCCATACCAGCTGGTCTGAAGGGATGACACTGCTCAGTTACCGTGCTCATTTAGGCTTTTAATGTCTTTTCTCGTGAGTGTTTAAAGCTATTAGTTAGGAAAGACTGATATCATTATGGGAGAGGTGAGAGCACAAAGACTCCTATCAGACCTGTCTAAAATCAAGTACTTCAGTTATTATCTTTCAACTATTTATTTATATTCCCAGAATGACATACTTTGCTATGGGAAGTAATTTACTGGCAGCCAATACTGAAAAATGGAACATGATTACATTGGATTGTTGTATTTTGATGTTTGAATAGTCCACCTAAATCTAAATATTTTTGTCTGGATTAAGATGACAGGTTCTACTTCCTCAATTGCATGAAGTGCTACTCTTCCAAGCCAGCAAGTAAAATTTATTTAGAAGGAAAAAAATGCATTATGAAAATTGTATGTGTGCTTACATACATCTGCCATCCCAAATTCTTTGATTTTCCAGATTCTTCCACATACCAGACTCAGAATACCTCAAAACCACCCAGCACTATGTCATAAGCACTTAAAACTCTTCAAAACTCAGCAACAACAAAGGAAGCACTGGTTGTTCACAAATTTGCAAAAAAGTCTACAATGCTGCAAAGTCACAGCTGTAACACATGATAATTTCAAAAGGAGAAATAGAAATAAAAGAATGAGTTGAAAATCTTTTTCCTGTGGAAGTCAACTAAAACAGGTGTAAGTGGTGCTTACATCTCTATCCAGATTATTGATCAGCACTCAGCAAAAGGAAGCAATGCCCTTTTGAATCATACCTGTAAATAATTAATTACTAGGTAAATACTACTTCCAAGTACATGCACAACACTTACATGTTAGATTACTCATTCATTAAACTGCATTACTCGTTCTTTAAACGCTGTACAATGAAAACATGGCTATTTTCATGACACAGATGAGAAGGTAATTAAAGTCCTGCTATTTTGAAAACAAAAGTATTTTAGAAAACAACAAAATTAGTTTTTATTGTACTCAAGACTTCTACTGGTAGGAGTTCCTGGTAATTCTGAACTAAGGGTGAATCATACAGCTGTTACTTACTGCAACATTAAGTATTCAAAACAAGAAAGACGCAAAAGGGGATTTAATCCTCAGTTATTTGTGTGGATTAACACTTTCTTGCACCAGAGAAATAAAGTTTACCTTGCTCAAAGAATAAAAGACCTGAACTTGCATGAGGGAACTTAAGTACTCCAGGGAGTCATTGAAGTGTTCAATGCACAGAAAGTGTGAAAGCTAAAACAATGATCTTGGTAGAAATAATGGTCTATATGGAAAAATCGGAGATTTAAACAGCAAGCATCAAAATGAAAGCCAACTCTGAAAGGCAAGCTGTGCCAGGCTGAAAAACTCTTCCCCAAACACCTGCAATGTTTCAAGAGGAGAAAAGATAACCAAAAAATTCTGTCAAATATCTACACTCTATACTCCTACTGGACATTTTTTTTACAGCTATGAAGCTGACACTAAAAATACAGGGACTAATTTTTGTAATAGCTTTGTGAATCCACAGTACAAGTACAGCAGTTCAAAGACAACCATGCCAGTTCACAAACTAGGAAAGTGATCTTCATTACTATTTCTACTCATAGAAATCAGAATTAAACCCACAATTTTTACACAGTTAAAGGACATGCCTTTCACATTGACCTAAGAGAATAACCTTCCTTTGTTAGGAGATTAAAAGCACATGTCATAGCTTTAAATGCAGATGTCAGAATTTTGATATGCAGCACTTGTGGTGCAAACTCCCCACAAATACCCATGTGTTCTTTCTTCTTTAAGGAGAAAAGAAAACAAGACACTGTTGCTAGGGGTGGTGGTTGAATCTTCTAAGGTAAAGGAGCAAAAGTCCAAAGGAATGTGGATGATTTAACCTTTCATCCTTCAGATGTAAATAAGGTGTGCTTGAGACAGTGGGAAATTCTGACCAAATTAAGACCAAAGGGTCCTGAGAACTCGTGATCAAATTTTAGGCTCCATAAAGGTCCCAAATGCATAACAACACTTATGATTTTAATGAAAGAGACAGGAAAGACTATCAGTAAATCAGTCTCATTCTTCCCAGTTAGCTTTTGAACACTATCATTAGCTGATCCTTAGATAACACTATGCTATTCCCTTCTTTGCAGGAGCTACTGGATCAAACTCAGCAACTGAAAAGGTGAGACTGCCCTCTTGCTGTGGCTTCTTGCTAGCTACTTGGTCTGCAATTTAAACAGAATTATGGTCACACACTTTCAAGAAATTCACTATGGTCGGTATTAATCAGCATTTTCCCATACAGTAATAAAAATAATACTCCAAATCAGTAATATGGTATGCCTCCATAAAGTTTAGGTTATAAAACTGTACTTTGTTGGTGAAATAAGACAATACAATTTGGTTATGCTGTTTAGCATCACTAATATTCCCTGTGAATTGAGACCTGCACTGTCAGCAGAATGCACCGTCAGCAGAATGCACAAGCCATTTTGCACATAAACACATTAATACTTGAATTTAAAAAATCACTGTATTTAGTGAGTTTTCTGTTTTGTTTTCTGGTGAGAAAAAACACACATGAAAACAATTTTGAATTCTAATATTACATCAATTTAACTTGAAATATAGACAATAAATACTTGAAAGATGTGCGTGAGACATAGGTGAGGTTATGCATGGTGTTTTATCCTTTAAAATATACAGATACCTAATGCTAACAGTCATAAAAACCTTAAACCTTCCTATAGAACTGCCTTTTCTATAAACTTGAAATAGATTTTACTAAATCAGTTCTACTGCCTAATATTGACAAGATTAAGGCTTCCAGTACATACATTCCAGCTATCCTTGTAGCAGATAAATTAGGTAGAAATCGTCGTTTGAAACTCTAACAAACTGTGCACTGAGGTTTACAGGCAAAAAGGAACACTGAGGAAAAAGTACTGGGCAGTGTGATGCTGTCCATCTGCTGCCACCCTCTGGGAAAACCAAAGCAACCCAGCAGGGCAGCCAGGAGAACAGCAGTTCCCCAGTATCGCTACCCACACTTCTCTGATAATTCAAACTCGCGACAGGAGATCTTTTCCCGTTTAAAGGATTTTTAGTCACCTCCCCCCCTTCAAGTTTTAATTTTAAAGTATCGATAGACAACAAAATATATTTCCATAAAATGAGTCCGTTAATCTAATTGCTGGTTTTCTTAGTTTGCCCTTCAAAGAGGCTGCAAGAAAGAAACAGCATTAACATGAAGTTTGCTTTGCTGTACAGACTGTATGGCAAACCTCAGGTCAGAAGGAGGCATGAAAAGTTCAAGCAGTTTCTTAACCTTCACAGTAATTACAAGCATCCTCCCAGGGAAAGCTCCAGAGAACCAGTCTGTAAATACTCCTTTTATTTCTGAAACAGAGAGGTAAGGTTTTCATCAGATAATGACACATTTCACATAACCTCTGACTAAATTTGGATTGCCGTACTCCCCTGCTCCAAAAATAACCACTGTAATGACACAGAAGTGTAAAGTGCTTAACCTTGTAATTCTCTATACCTTCTTTAAAACTGAGGCAAGTTGTTTCAAAATACCTCACAGTGAACATGGGAGCAGCTGCCTAACTGCTTTGTGAATCTTTAATGACTGAACTGTGCTTTGACTATGACAAGGCTTGTTAACTACCTACTTCATTTAAACAAAAAACACCAAAGAACAGGCAGATGCTTATGTGAAAGGTACAGCATCAACACCATAGCCCATTCCCTAAGTGCTAGCAAAGCTGGTAGTAATCAGGCTTTTGACTACTCAAACCCAAATTCTTTTCTTTCTTTTTATTACAGCAGCTTCAGCAAGCTACATGTATTTATTTCTTTCCATGTGAGCAATAACAACTTCAAACCAGGAAATCCAGATTCAGTATAGACAAGTACTTCAGTCCTAGAAATCCAAAGGGCAAAGAAGCTCTTTGGGGAAAAAAAACCAACCCAAACAGCTTCAACAATTTTAACTAATTAGATAATGACACACAACTTTTAAAGTCAGAAAGATATTTCTCTGCTTAAACTGAAGGTATCTCTTTTGAAAGTGTTTTCTGACAACGTAACTGATGTGTTGCCACAAAGAACAGCAACAAAAAAAAAATCCCCCAAAACAAGCCCACATACTTAGAAGAAACCTAGAGAAACAGAATGTAGGCTAATTTTTCTACCTGAATGCTAAAAAAGCTACTGTTAGAATGTTGCATGATGTGAACTCATTGATGGGTGGCTACAAGAGATCACTATCTTCTATATGAAAGAAAAAACTCTTTTATGAATAACAGGAACAGATTAAATGCCTTCACAAGTTCTCTTGGGAAGAGAGGATGCACTCAAGGTCAAAGTCTTAGTGTTGACTCTCACCACTGCAGCTAAGTGGAATTTGCATTAACTGATGAAATTGGTGCTCCAGTAAACATGCAGCCATGACTGCAAAGGCAGATGGACGCTGTCACAGCTGCTTCACCATTTATAAGCAGAATTCCAAGAAGTTGCACAGCACATCTCCCAGCTCTTCAAAGGGCACTTCTCAGTAGCTCTCCTTTGCTATTCCATCTAACAAAATATAAAAGAAAAACTTCAGAAACACCTTCTGCTCAGCATCTGCTTACTTCATTCAAAAGACTACTACTACCACAAACCAAGATGAAGACAGCTATTTGAATAGGGCACCTTAACGTTTTTTGGGCTATCTGCAGGTAACTGTCTTGTAAAAATATAGTAAATCAATCACGAGATGTGCCATATCAACTGCTCTGCAGTGAAGAGCTACGTAAGTACTTGCAGGATAAACAAAACGCAAGTTTTGCTGTAATACGGGTCATACCTACTGTAGGTACTACCTGCAAATTAGCTTGAATCCTTCTTTCTAATTGCTTTTGTGGTTGAATCATAGAATCACAGAATGATCTGGGTTGCAAGGGATCCCAAGGATCATAGAGCTCCAACCCCCCTGCCACAGGGCCACCAACTTCCAGGCCTGGATCTACACAAGGTTGCCCAGGGCCCCATCCAACCTGGCCTTGAACACTTCCAGGGACTCC
>VZTU01026657.1:212201-223563 GCA_013400835.1 Zapornia atra
CCTCATTAGGTTCACCCGGGCCCACCTCTCCAGCCAGTCAAGATCCCTCTGGATGGCTTCTTTTCCTTCTATTGAGCACATAGGATTTTTTCAGCCTTCCTTCTTCTCTTTCATTTGTTTTTCATTTGTTCCTCTTCCACCCCCCCTATAGATCTGTTTCTGATGTCCATTCATCTGGTATCTGGTTTTGAGTGCTTGACCCCAAAATGAAGATAGGACTACAGAAGTTTTCCGATTTTCCCATATGCTCTTTCAACTCTGCTCTAGATAACTTATTTCTTAATTGGCAAACTAATTCAAAAAGAAACCTGAAATACAGTATCAAAGAGACTTAAGAACTTGATATAAGATACTATCAAGTGAGACACAGTTGCAGAGGGGCTTTTGAGAGAGTTCAGTCCACTAACAGAAGAAAAACCTTGCCAATCATTCCATCCTATATTTGTGAACACAAACATGCAAAGTAAAAAAAAAAATAGTGCTTCCTGAAAAAGCTAGACATGCCATTTGTTTGGGGGGGGGATTGTTTTGGGTTTCTTTGCTGTTGCTTGTTTTTTAAACTGTAGGGCAGAATTCAATCCAACTTGTTAAATATAGGTAATGTTGAGTAAGGAACTGTTCTACTTTAGTTTTGCACATATTGCAAATAAAACAAATAGGCAGATGACTTTCAGCAATGTTTAACTGCCACTCACACCCACTCTAGAAGCACAGATTATCATTCCTGAATGCACACTTTCGTTATAAAATTGCCACAGTGCTGCTCAGCACAAAGTGAAAAGTAAAGTGAAATAAGCACAAGTCAGAATGAGGAAAAAGATGCACAGTAGTGGAAAGCCACTACTGTGTGTAACACACTTACCAGCACAATAAATATCCCTGTTAAAAGTTACAAAGCAGGAAGGGGAAACACGATTTAAGGAATTTCATTTGGCCTGAATCCCTTAGGCTTACTAGATACAATGTATTTATTAAACAAACATTTTACCTAACAATGCAAACTTTAAATAGTTGTATTTTCTAAGTTTCCTCAGCTGAACTTCCAATATATGTATATTATTGTAGGTACATGTATTATACATGTAGATAAAGAACAAGCAACTTATTGACATAACTATTAGAATGCAAGGAATTGATTTTTTTTATGTTAGGAATTTTATGTTTCCTTTGTTATACTACTGTTAAAATAGCATAAAATTCTAATTACATCACTAGGACTAGTATCAAGATCAGTGAAATCACAGCCATTTCCAACCTAAAATATGAACTTTAAAAATGTAGTGCTACATGCACTTTAAATATATAGCATATTTTGTAAAACTAGGAAAAGATGTGAGCCCATTAGATGATTGAGAAGATATCCAGTATTGGTTTCAGAGTGTGCTGGTTTTGGCTGCGATGGTATTAGTTTTCTTCATAGTAGCTAGTATGAGACTATGGAGTGGATTTGTGCCGAAAACAGCACTGGTAATACAGAGATGTGTCTGCTTCTCACACTCCCCCACCAGCAAGTGGGCTGGAGTGCACAAGGAGTTGGGAGGGGACACAGCTGGGACAGCTGACCCCAACTGACCCAAGGGATATTCCATACTTTATGACATCGTGCTCAGCATGTAAAGGTGGGGGAAGGAGGAAGGGGTGTTTGTTTTCCCAGGGCACTGTTATGTGCGATGGAGCCCTGCCTTCCTGGAGATGGCTGAACGCCTGCCTGCCCAAGGGAAGCAGTGAATTAATTCCTTGTCCTGCTTTGCTTGTATGTGTGGCTTTTGGTTTACCTGTTAAACTGTCTTTATCTCAACCACTGAGTTTCTTCACTTTCACTCTTCTGATTTTCTCCCCATCAGGGCTGGGGGAGTGGGGGGTGGTGGTGAGCAAGGCGCTGTGTGGTACTTAATTGCTGGCTGGGGTTAAACCATGACACACAGCAAGGAAAGTTCTTTCATCCACAGTAAATATAATTTGGCACAGAATCACTTAATTTCCTTCATTTTTTTCATCCTGACGTGGCTTGCATATTACTGCTTATGTACAAGTTAATTATTTCAGCAACAAAGTACTGAAACTTGTTAATTGTTATACAAACAAATCAATCTCAAAACAGCTGCACCAGCTCTGGAGCTGATTTGTAAACTCCATCAATTTAAGCAGTATATATCAAATGCTCCCCACAAGGGTTTGGTAAAGACATTTCAACAAAATGCTGTTCACAGGAAGGGGAAAAACAAATATATAAAGTTTTCCTCACCCAATATCATCATACCTTATTTATTAAATTGCTGATTCCTTTTAACATGATGGCATAGCAAGCATCAGATTACAGAGCCTCTAGTGACTGGGGGAGGAGGGAGGATAAACTGCCAACTTTATGACCATCTACAGAGGAAAAAAAAATAAATTTAAAACATGCTTTTTTGAGATGGTATACACAAGACAGCATTATGAATAAACACTCACCCAACCCTCCATTCAGTATACACCAGCTCCAGGCTTCTGCGTAGTTGAGTGGTCAATGCATCACCACCAAAGAATATGTTAGGATGTCATGATGGAGCTGAAGCCAGTCACCCTGAAGAGTCTAGGTATCCACAAGACCTGAGGGTGATATATAAAAGTTCATTTATTTCTATGTACTGTACGGTCTCATAGCCTAGTAATAACTAAGAACATACATCATACACTGCTAAAGTCGATGGTGGTTTCTTTAATTTATTTTAGTATAAGGTAGTTTCTCAACATATTTCCCTAAACACAAAATAAGTCCTGTATTAAAAAAAAAAAACCACCCTCAAAATCCCAGCCCATTAAGGTTGCCAAGAAATAAAAATTAGGAATTGCCAAAATTAAAGCTGAATTGGTAACCTTCCTTTTGTTGCTTTTTGTGTATATACTCTATGCTCACTGAGCAAAGGTTAGTGAAGCACTACCCATTCTACACAGTGAATTTCTAAAGGATCAAGTGAGAGAAAAAAAAAAATAATTATATAGTCAAGTCAGGCAATTGAAAACTGTGAAAGTGTACCCACACACAGAGATGAACGCTTGGCTTTGCAATCTTTATTGTGTATTTTCTTGCTTAACATGTTATAGGCTTTAATTTTTAAAACAAAATAGCTAAAAAGTTAAAACAAATTCCTGATTTCACAACGGGGATTATATTTGGGGCAACTGGCATTGCTGAAAACCTTAGACACACCAGAAATCTCTGATGCTTGAAGCAACTGCCTTTTGGGTAATGACAGCAACAGTAAACAGAAGCGATTGTACACCCTCTCATATTAACGCTGGTTCATGTATGTGAAACTAAATCCTTTCTGTCCAGTTCAGGACACCCTGTTGCCCACGTTATTTCCATTCTTTGAGATTCCCCACTTTATTCCCTGCCAACTATGCCCTGTCCCACTAGCAGTTCTCCTAAGGTGCCAAATTCCGCCTGAGTTCATCTTCTCATGTCCTGTAACAACTTCTCACAGGCTTTCCAGCCCCACTGGTCTTTAATATCCAACTTTTAAAATAATTTTTATATGAAATAATTAAAAACCTTTGCAGCCAGGTACCAAAGAAACCTGGCAAGTTTTCTCGGCTCCTGTCCTTGACTCCCTACAACAGTCACAATTAGTTTCCTCCAGTAAGGTATCTTCAGTGTTTGTTGCCTTTTTCAGAGGCTGTGAAGAGGCCAGAGCTCAGCAGACTTTTGCATCAGGAGTGCAACTTTCATCTATTGTAACAGAAGACACCATCTGTAAAATGCTTAAATCTTTGCTGCAAGCCATGGAATATTAGGGCTTTTAAAAATAAAAGGTATCCACAGCCTTACTGGTTCCACTTGAAATCATTATGAACAGAAACCTTTCCCCACGTGAGTTCTAGAAAATTGCTTGAATCATTTCGGTTGATCTGTCTTTAAAAGGAAAAGTATCAGTTGGAGGCAAAGAACCAATATTTAAAAAATTCACCTAATACAGTTTAAACAAACAAAGAAAAAAATGCAGACAGGTGAGCAAGAGAAAACAGTAACTTCTAAATAAGCAGCAACATCAGTAACAAAGCAGAGATGCTGCTCGGTCTTTGTAGCACCTGCAAGTGCAGAGCACTCCACTCCAGGAAAAGACAGATTTTTCTGTGCCCTTTCACATTTGTTTCCTTTTGTTAGTGTAAATATGGGAGAGGAATAGTACTTCACTATTTAAAAAGAAAAGGGCAAGACCGACAGTTGTATGGTGTAGTGCAGGCAACTACAAAAAGTAGCATCATTTGCCTTGGTTAAATTTGTAGTTGGACATGCAGATGAAATCTTGTTTTTATACCAACAGACTCTGCCCACCAACACTTCTGGCATTAAACAGTCTTTCAATTCAAAAATAATTTTTATTCACACAAAGAGGCAGGAAAAGACTATAGAAACCCAAACCAGCCTTATCCTAACATTGTAACATAACACTAGCAACTATCCTATTTATCTAAACACTACACACATTAAATATCTGGTTTCTCAAATCCAGAATTCATTATAAAGTAATCTGAAAATAAGATTATTTCTATTGTGTCATTTATTTAAGGGAATAGTGCCTTCCAATCTAAAAAGAAAAAGTGTCTCATATAGATTCTATACAGGGCCCTCTTTTGCATGTGGCTTCCACCCACTGATTATATCCTCCTTGGGATCATCTGCTGTCTTGGCACGGGACTGTACATTTCTTTGGTTGCTTCAGATCCGTGAGCACCTAATTGTACCTGATGTAGTTAGAGGTAGTCTCACCCATATCTCCTAAGACACCTCTTTAAGGTGCAGTGTCCTCATCTACAGTGTGCCCATCCTGAATCAGCCACACAAATACACTCTTTATTACTTACATCTGAGCGCAATAGCACAAAATGCAGACCCACTGGTGAGTTCAGTTTCTGAGGAAAAGGAAACCAAGTGTCTTCATACCTCTGGTTATTTGTAACAATCCAGAGGTGCTCTGCTTTGTTAGTAAAAAACATGTAGTGTGGTTTTATAACACTGAATATGACTCAAGCAGTTAAAATACAGAAGTGAGAGAGATCGGCAGGTGTGTCCCCACCCCATTTCTGATTTCAGAGGAAGTGGTGGTCATTAACACAATCTTGGGGAAAGTATATTAATTAGCATGAAGAGAAACTGCTGCTAGAGATGTACAGCCTTTACCACTATTAAAAAATAAATCACAAAATCAAATTTGATGGTGTAAGCATGCACAGCTCTCACCCCTCCTTTCGTTCAGCCCGCAAGGAGCAAAGCTGGATAGAGACCTTTGAAAGTTGTGTTAGGATTTTCAATTAATATTGAAGTTATCTGTAAGTATTGCTCATTTGAAGCAACTAAAGCACATACATACTGATTGATAGGCTGCTATACATTGCCTTATCAGATTCACCCTGCTTCAGTTAAGAGTAACCCAAGACAGCAGTCAGACCAGGGACAATTCTCTCCACACACCTGTGTTCTAACCTCAAGTCTTTGTACAAGGACTTTTTAAGTCAAGGTCTGAGGAACTGGAACCACTAATAGTATGAACTGCAGTGTCTGCTTCTGACATCGTTAAATGTTCAAAAACAAATCAGAGACCAAATTCTTGGCCAAAAAAAGACCTAAATTGTAGACTGAGCCTGCCTGGCTGCCACTCAGAGTATTATGATTCTGGCATTATCCCAGTCATATTGCCACAAAGCTAAAGCCAGAAAAGCTTCAGACATGAGGCATTCCTCCTCTTTGACATTTTAAGCAGTACAGTACCCACACCTCCCCATCCCCATCAAGGATCCAGCTTGATAACAACCAGAAAAAAAACCAATAGAACTGTGAGGGAATACAGAGTATTCCTTGTGTGAAACAAGAATCTCTATCTATTGCAGATGGAAATAAAGTGGTCTCTGAGTAAGATGGAGCAAGACTGAAGAAATAAGATAAACTTAGTACTACTAGTTTAAAGAAGAATTTCCTTTTAAACAAACGTACAACTGGTTATCTAACCAAACAATGATCAATTGCCAAAACAGGCTCCTCAAACTCAAATCCACCTGAAATATATTTGGGTCATGTCCTGCATACAGATTCACTGCACCATCATTGCTGTCTTTTCTCCTCTACTCAGCTGTGAGCTCCGTGCAGCTGCCACATCCCACTTCCACCAACCAACCTTTGAAGATGAGGATCCTCATTTAGTGCCTTCAAG
Organism: Zapornia atra; assembly: GCA_013400835.1. NCBI lineage: Eukaryota > Metazoa > Chordata > Aves > Gruiformes > Rallidae > Zapornia > Zapornia atra. The sequence goes on from VZTU01026657.1 coordinate 218,396, forward strand.
CAAGCCCCTAATCCCCTTCCTCCCCTCAAACCACAGTTTCAACCTATCTTAATGAATTGTAAAGCCTTCTTTCACCAATTAGAACAAATTTACTTGTATGTACACTTGCATTAAGCAAACATTTACCACTGGGAAATTGTCACCTCCACGCTAAATGTTTTAATTCTGTCTGCTTCTATAATCAGAAATCCAGCACATGTTCATGTTTACAAAGCATTTGCCACACTTTATAAACTAAGCAGTTAAAAATATAGATGACTACTGAAGCTAGGGGAGAATAAAAAATTTAAAAAAAAAAACAACACCCCAAAACCAAAAAAAATCCACCTACATTTGGAAAAAACATCTTCCAAACCTCTCACATTTACTACATGGGTGCAGTCTGAAACTGTAACCATGGCTGCATGGATGCTTGTAGGCCTTGATCCATTCCTTAGCTGTATTAAAAGCCACCATTTGTTATAATACCTTAAAATCAGATTAAATGCATTAATTTGATATAGAAGAAATTTATGGTAACAACCGTTCAACATGGAAAAATGTTCAAACAACTCCTATGCAGTTTTAGAGTGTTTTGTACTTATTTAAGACTGGATTTGGTTGAGAAGCAAATTATTTCAGAAGACCAATTATTAATTACAAAGATACAATTTGACCACTGGGACTTTGGGAGCCAAAGTAAGGTTAGCTTAGTTCTAAGGATACCAAATGCACTCCCCTCCTGTGATGTCAAAACAGAACAAAAAAAAACCCAGGAGAACAACAAGCTCTCAGAGATCTCAAACCACAAATTAAAATGAGTTAGCCAAATACATACTGGCTGTGGAGACATTTTGATGTGAATTATGGGGCATATGAAAAATATTGAAGGAACAGATATTTAGGAAAGATCAAAATCCCCAAGCTTCCAAGGGTTATTTTTAGTGATGAGATGCAATACATTTGTCCATTTTCTTTGAAGCACAACTAATGACACTCTAAATTTGGTCTGGAGAGACCACGGGTCAGAGGTTGTGGATTTTATACAGTGGATTACTCTTTATTGGGAAATACAATTACCAACACTAAGGCTTTCCTATAAAAGTTTTAATATAAAATCACTCAACTTTCGAGCAACTTCTAGGCTCCTTTTTAAGATTCAAGGACCAAAATTACAACAGGCAGCACAATCAGTCTGACAGCTGTACTGCCTTTTTATCCCTGATGGGGATGGTATACAGTCACTAGACAGCCTAAGGAAATACAGACAAGTGTTTTCATTTAGGTAAGTGAACAAGTAACATCACATACAAGAATCTTGCAGCATGACGAATTGATAGCTTTGTCCTAAGTAAGAAATTAAGAAGACACTTCAGTATACTCTACAAAAGTACTTTAGCAATTTGCACCATTTTTTCCACTAAGCAGTTGGGCTTTCAGGTAGGTCACAAGTTATAACAAGCATACTGTAGCAAATAATGTCAGAAATTACAGCTGAAATCTCAGCATTTAGTTAAACACAAGCTTCATGCTTTAACCTGCAGTTAAAACTTATTTAAAAAAAAAAATACCCCCACAGCAAGCAGAAAGGCTTGCATAGTCATTGTAGTAGCTCCATAGGCATATTAAATTGGCAGACAACAGTTCTTTGTAATGTTACAGTAAAACTCTCTTTAATGGAATGAAACTCTGAAAGCCACTAGCAAGCTGAAGACTTCTCACAGTTTCATTAATGTTTTTTCTCCACCTTAAAGATGTGTAGAAAGGAGCATGGTGTTAAACAGGTATTTAGGAAGGTTTCCTTTGCTCACATTTATCACAAAAATGCAAATAATATTCAAAACAAATGTAAAATATTTGCACTTCTGTAGTACTACCAATATCTTAAAAAGTTACTAAGTATTTAACCAACTTAATTTTAGCTTCCTGTTGAAAAAATAAGTAAACTTTCTGTACACATTAACATAACAGTGAATGGTAAATTATAATCTTCAAAATCCATTGCCCCAGACATGATGGAAATTGTCAGAGGTATCCCAGCAAATCTAATCCCAGGTTGTTTTCCCATTGTAAGTGCAAGGGAGATAGATCTGGCTGTCCATGTGGTCTCCTTCCCAACCTCTCAGAGAAGATGAGCAGCAGCCTTGTTGTCAGCTTATGATTGCATACAATTAAGCAGAGACACTGTATGTTGTGAAGCAAGTAATATACTAATTCTGCTTCTAGTTCTAAAAATGACCAGGTTTTTAGTTACTTTTTGTGCAGAAATTCTGCACTAACATTCTGTGAAAATTCTACATCCTGCCCTTTTAAACAGTAAAAACTCAAAACTACCCTATTTACCCTAAAGACAAAGACTTCAAAATTAGACGGCAGAACATATGATCTAATCTAAACCCTTCAAAACCAACGCCACAGCACAGATGCACTGCCCAACCTGGCTACAACCACAGGAAGCCCTGCTATTCCACATTCCCCAATGCTCCTAGCACCTTTTGTTTTCTTACCTGACACTACACCTCCAGAACACTGCCAAAAGCCATCTTATTTTATATAAATTACCTGATTTTGTGCAAGCCTTGCTGAGCAACAAGAACCGAGTTGATAGTTCAATCCAGACAGCAAGAACTTGGTCTACAGTAGCATCCCTAGAAACGTTGCCAAAATCGTGTCAGTCAATCACTGCGAGCAAGCAATTAATCAATCACTGCAATGCTGAATGATTAATCAGGAAAACACACAGACTACCTTTTTATACAGATCTTGGAAGATTGCTTGAAGGCAAGCTCTAAATGCATGGCTTTATTGAGGGCAAAACACATGCCACTAATAACAGAAACATTTCTATGCTTTTCCCCTCCTTGCTTAAAGAAAGTACTATTGCTACGAAAGCAACATCTGTAGCCAGTGCAAAGGAAACAGCACGGACATACTGGAACTGTGTCCTTTTGTCGTTTGTCAGACACAGATTATGTTACTCTGCCAAGGTTCTCTCCGTTTATAAGTGGAAATATTAGCTATTACCAGTGTCACGAAACTTCAGAGATGAAAAGTCTTAAACCTGGCAGAACTACCTTTGCAGTAATGCTACAGGGCCATTAAAAAGCTAGTAATGCTGAAATCGTTGGAATATGATGGTCAACTACTAGAAATATCCAGAACCCACAATACAAAAAACGACACAGGATTTTGCAGAATGAAGGAGCACCATCAAAAAGTGAACATTCTGTGAATCAAAATATTTACAACACTTTTTAAAGTTTTTGGCAATTCCTGTATTTTCTTGGTTCAAAACACTATGAAGGTGTTTTACTGTGGCTTCTCATGACAGCATTTACAGCTCATACTGAAACTCGAATAAATTTTGCATTTAACAAATAAAGTCATGTGCACATAGAACTTTATAGCTGAGGCAACTGAATGAGAATAAAAAAATAAAATTTGACTTACTGCTAAAATCGCTGTGTGGGCACTTAAACATGTTCTGGTAATGGCAAGCTACGTGAAGATTTCTTACCCGCTCAGTCTTCCCAGATGATGAATACGCTGTGTGCTGAAAGAGATGAGGCTTCCTCTGACAGTTTTGAGGTACAAGCATCTTTAAGACAATGAGCTAACTCTTTACCGTCACATTTATTTTTCTCTGACAGTTTTGTAAATTTTACACCTTGATTCAGCTTTAGGGGGATTTATCTCTCCAGCTAAGCTCTGGGTTCTAATGCTGGAAACCAGGCAGAGACCAGGATGCATAAACTGGGTGCCGCCTTCATCTTTGCTCTTGGAATAAAGGCAAATCAGGCAGAACAAGGCTCCTCAAGCTGCAGTTTGAGCTGCTGCTTCTCCAGACAAGGTGTTCACAGAAGTGAGAAACATGAGGACAACTGACTGCTTGGGCTGATGTCACAACAATGATGACTCATACGTTGAAGCTTCTGATACACGGGTAGTTAGACAGGCAATTTTTGCAAGATTTTCTTTGTTGTCTTTATTTCCTTGGTTAGCTTCATCTCCCAAACTGTACAACTCATTTTCATCTTGCTCCATTTTAGGCCAGCCTGAAATTTGACATGCTGTATCTGTTCCATGCATGTGAGGCAGGTGGGTCCTGATCTTACTTCCCATGTTGCTTGCGAAGTGGCAGAGCTTGCACCTGTACATCTCCACCCGAACCCTTTCCACCAGGCTGGCAGCCTGGGCTTCAAAACCTTCAGGCGTGGCGGCATACAACTAGGATGTTGCAATAGTGTTGCAGCAATGTAGGTTCACTGAAATACCAATATATTGGTATTTGTACTTAAGTTCATTTATCTTCCATAGGTAAATCTACAAAAAAAACCAAAACAAAAATACCCAACAGTTAAAATCTACTTTATGATTTCAAACATCTTTTATCAAAACTCTGAGCCAAAATGAAATCCAGACTCAGATTCCAGTCACAGGGATGTCTGTAGACCTTTAGACTACCTGAAAGGAGCGAGGGTTTTGCTGGGTGAAAAATTATGCCATGAGCTATTACTCAAATCTCCCGTGGAAATTAGTTACGACCTACAGGTTAATAATCACATTACATCATTCTTGCGTTAAGCCTGTAACAGCTCCCACTACGAAACGGGCGGTATTCATCTCGAGGCAAAGGACGCTGGCTAAAAAGCGGCACCGCTAATACACAGCGGCCTCCGGTCCGCAACCATGTACCGGGTGCAGCCCAGCACCCCGCCGCTAACGGCCCGCCGGCCCTTCCCGTACGGCGCGGTACAGTCAGCCGGGGTCTGGAAAAGCAAACGAGGAGGAACAACGCCTTAGAAGACACGCAAGCTGCCTCTGGAGAGCCTGCACCGTAACGGCCGGCAGCCCCTTCTCGGGCTACCGCCCCCTCCCCGCCGCCGGGCGCCTTCTGAGTTCGAGCGGCTGGGAGCGGCGGCCTCATGCTGGCGAGCTTCCCTGAGGAGACTCGCGGCGCCGCGGCCGACCCACGCCAGGAGACGCAGAGGCACGAACGAGAGTGCCAGGAACGAGCACCACAACCTTCGCTCCAGCTTCCCCTAGCCCAGCGAGGGCACCAAATCACCACCTCACCGCCGCCCAGTCAGGCTACCGCCCCGCCGCGCTCCGGGTACCACAACCCGCGAGCACCCGGTGGGAGGGAATGGGCGGAGCTTCCGCTCCGCTCCTTACCCAGGCCACGGGTT